>CM024586.1:13450564-13455416 GCA_014182565.1 Eucalyptus marginata | reverse complement strand
AAGACCTATCCCAAAAAATCCCACAATGCGTTCTATGGCGTACTCCTTCGACCTATCCTATCAACGGTGACAGCAGTAACCATTGTCGAGATTCCATCTATTCATGTGGATATCCCATAAATCACTATCCGTGCTGGCGACACTTACCACAAATTCCTATCCTCAACATACACGAGACTGATCCATACCGTCTTCCATGGAACAACATGTTCCACTTGTCTGAATGCTGACCTGACTATTCCACCCTTTCTATTGTGTGGAACGAATACCCTTCCTCAACAACAGTCTTTACCCCGACCGAATCCCAAATCTGCTTGCACCAATCTTGATTCGGATATCGAAATCTATTCCCGATTATCCTTCCAAGTTGGACCTCAACAAAGGTAGCAACAACAACAATTTGATTCGATCTCACCGGCTCATCCAGATCCCAAGGAACACTTGCAACATATTGATCTTATCGACTTAGGATCAATCAACACCGCCACACTCGTACCAACCCACGGTGGCACTCTTACGCTCGAGCCGGCGAGTCAACACTCGCCTTCCGAATCCACAATAATTAAAAGCAAGCGATTCACACACAACAAACAATTCTACAAATCAACTATCAAAGACATGCACCGCCATGAATTTAAAGGCCTTCCTACTACTATCCCAAAAGTCATCGCTCCTTATCACTCCAATACTTAACCATTGCTCGATACCACAAAAAAGGGATGTCACGCCCGACCCTCGGTCACGTGACCATCCTTAAGCTTTGGTCGATTTAGAAGTGCGATATCCCGGACTAAATATCGCCGACCCTTTTCTTTTTAATGCACAAGCGGAAGCGATTATAAAAATCCCCGATAATAAAGCAATGGGATATACAAGTAGGACTAGAAATATGAACCAGAAAATCGACACCCTTATGAACATATACAAGCCCGAAAAAAACAAGGTCTACAAACAATTAGGGGAGTTCAGGTCCACATCCTTCTCTTCATCATTCTCCACACTCCCACCGGAACCTTCACAGACGCCCGAACTTCCGAGATCTTCAAAATCCAAGTCTACCGAATCTAGGGACCTGAAATGGTTATTCAATAACCAATGAGACTACGTCTCGGCAAGTTCTACCCCTAAGACCCGATTAGTAAACCAATACACCCTAGGCCGCCTATGCACAACATGAGTCGAGGGCTTACCTTGGCCTCGCTTCCCACCCGCATATTAGCACGGATCAAATATACACCCCAAACAATCACAAACCGATCGAACATCGATTAAATCGACCTAGTCGATTTCACACCAACAAGACTACTCACGGTCATTCCATTCAATCAATCGACTCAAACAATGATCAATCACATCAAATCACACCCAGCTCGAATCATAAATCAATTGACTTAGTCGATTACATGCCAGCCGAAATCATCACACGATCATTCTGACTATTCATTCTCAACTTCAATCATGGCCTTACGGGCAAGTCTATATGTAGTGGCATCACGGCCCCACTTAATGGCAATGTTTTATGTAGTGGCATCACGGCCCCACTCGGCGATGTTTTATGTAGTGGCATCACGCCCCACCCGGAATGTTTTATGTAGGGCATCACGGCCCCACCCGGCAATGTTATATGTAGTGGCATCACGCCCCACTCTAAGCAATGTTTTTATGTAGTGGCATCACGCCCCACTCGCAATGTTATATGTAGTGGCATCACGGCCCCACTCTCACCATTCCACACACTTTACAACCCAATAAAACATAAGAATGCCGAATAAACACACTTGGCCATTATCCAATCAATAACTCAATCTCAATCAATTCCAAGCAATTTAGGAAATCCCTAAAATATCACAATTTAATTAATTCCATGCAACGTGAGCTCAATTAAATAAACGGACCACACCACGACAATCAGCATGAAATTCCGATCACCGGCCATCCTGGTTGAATTTCCGGAAAAATAAATAATTAAATAATTAATTTCGAAAAATAAATAAATAAATACAATAAATTCAATTCAAAGACAATATATAAAGCTTCATTAAATAAACGGACCGCACCACAATCATCATCATAATATTCGGCTGGCCACCAACCCAATTTTCGGAAATAAATAAATAATTAATTTAATTCCGAAAATTAATATTTAAATGCCAAAATTCCCACTTAGGCCCAAATTGCTAAATTAACACCCGATAAGGGCCGGAAAAATCCCAAGAAGCATCCAATAAATACTATAGGCAATGCATTAGTTAATCACACAAGTCATCTAACTAATATGCCATTAAATCAACTAATAAACACTAATCCACTCTAATTCAACAACCTAATTACACTTAACTAACACTAATCAACATTTTAAGTGTAATTAGCAAACTAAGAAGGCGTTAGAGAATAAAACTCACCCAAAACGACGGCAACGACGCGAGGATCAACTTTCCCCAAAGTGGGCCGAGCATCCGAGCTCGGGAAGGCGGCCAAAACGGGCCAAACCCTTGCTGCGATACCCATTTTTCTGCTCTCTCGTGTTGCTGGTTGAGGCTGAAATAGGGGCTGAGAGGGCGAGGCAAGGCCGGCGGAGGGCGAGGGGGCTCCGGTGGGTCGAGGTGGCGGCGCACGGTGGCCGGAGGTGGCCGAACCATGGCTTATGCTGGCCAAAACGGAGCTGGACAGCAGCTCTGAAACAGCAAGCTGGGCGAGAAGGAGGCCGAGGTGCGCGGAGGGCAACCGGCGAGTGGCGGAGCACGCGGGCGACACGCGGGCGGGGTGAGGCGAACGGCGGCGAGGCGGCGTGAGGCGGCAACGGCAGCTGCTTCCCCTTCGTTGGTCTTGGTTTCCATGGAGTTTTTGAAGAAGAAGATGGGAGGGGGTTCGGTCGACGGGGAGAAAAGAGAAAGGGGGAGGAAGAAATCAATTCTTTTCTCTTTTCCTCTCACACACTCTCTCTCTTAGGTCATCACACTTGGCCCACCATGACCCCATATGATGTCACATTCCACTCACCATTTCTTGACAATTATACCCCTTCTAGAAGCATTTAGGTAGGCCAAAGTGTGGGGGTATGAGTGGCATACGAATTTTGCTAGGTTTTTCCTTCCAATTGAACCTTAATCCCACTTGAATTAAATCAAATTGACCCACATTAAATCATTCAACACCTCATCAACCAAATTGATATTTTTCCTTACCAATATAGCCCAATTGCATCCCAATTACACAATAAAAACGGTCCTCTCCGCAAAACCCGATTAAAAACGGCCCTAACTCAACTTTTTCCCAAAAGTCTCGGTTGTCGAAAAATATTCTCGAGACTAAGTCGACGTTCCTTAAATGACCCGTGACATGATAGAACTTTTTAATTTCTGAAATCGGACTTAGATTGGCGGTTAATTTCACTCGGACGCGTTTTGAGCGTGACCTAGGCTACCTGGGTAGTTTTCTTAACCTTTTAGGACAAATGACCCATGGTCGATTTTCTTCGAGCCACGTTGAACCCACTCGACCCATTGGCAACTCTCGGTTGTCGTGAAAATCTCAATGATTGAAATACGGACACGGGGTACCCAAACAATAAGAAATTCAGTCTAGTGCCTGGTGCGACGAGAATTTTCCAATTTAGTGGTGTCACCCACGATTGGCCAAACATCTCTATCGAACCAGCCTATCTCTAATTTCAAATCGATTTTATATCGTGCCGCAATGATCTCTAAAGATGAGCACGGTCGAGAAGTCGATTCCCGGTCGAATTCTTAAGTCTATTTGCCTTAGAGTCCTCAATAACTTACCCAATTAGTCTAGTTATCTCGTGAGTGGCCAACTCGAGAAAAACACCGTAGCCACGTCGATGAAATGCCCAATTTATCTAATCGAAATCGAACCCAAAATCGGGATGTCACAAGAATCTTTTGCGGACGACTTAAATACGCGACGGGGTATTGTAAGTGGCGAGTGGCCTTGCCGCCACGATCCACCGAGATTCAGCCCTTGTCGCTTCGATTCGTCCCTCCCCCCCAACTCCTAACTCCCAAACCAACGAATTCCTCTTCCCCGAACCGAGCTTGAGGGTCGCCGACCTCCGTGAGGCCCCGCCGATCCCTCCTAAGTCCCGAGCGCCGACTTCTCTTACCCACGGCTTGAGAACGACGAGCGCCCGCATCATCGGATGCCTCGTTGTCTCCTAAGGGCTCTTACCTCTAACGCTCTAAGTCATGACTTGCTCCCCGCGCCAATGTGCCATGACTTGAGTGCACGCACGAGCGAGAAACCGCCGACGCTCCATGACTCGAGTGCATGCGCGAGCGGAAATGCAAACCCTCCGGGTAATGAGCATGTGACTTGGTTTGGCCGACATGCCCTCCGGGCATGAGTCATGTTTAAGCGGGCATGAGCGGAACTTTAATAAGCCTCCGAGTATTGTGTGTGCGCCCGTGTCTTGTGCTTGGCCGACTTGCCATGACTTGAGAGTAAGAGTAAAGTAAGGCTTTTCTTGGTGAGGTTTGGGTCAAGAAAGTTCTTGGATTTGTGAAAGACGAATGACTTACCGATAAGTTGTTCTCTTTTTCGGAAAAGTTGTTCGTCTCTCATAAACCCAAGAATTTCACCGACATGGCTTCCTTGCCGTGTCTTGAGCGCAAATGACTCCTAGTGAATGCCGATCGATACTGCATCGTGTGGATCGATCCCATCACCATGTGGATCGATCGTGCTCCATGGCCTTGGTCGTGTGGATTGATCGTGGTCGAGGGCCTCGGCCATGCGGACCGATCCGATCGATATGGGTCGAGCGGGATTGATCCTCGCACCATGCGGATCGGTCGTGGATCGATCGTGGATCGGTCGTGGTCGGGGGTCGGCC
>CM024586.1:13440564-13445564 GCA_014182565.1 Eucalyptus marginata | reverse complement strand
TCCCTCGGAAATTCAAGACCTGGTTGTCAATCATTTTAAGGAGCCGATGGCTTTCTCGCCCTGCGTCGGTGCCTTCGTGGAGGAGTTGCGAGCGGTGCTAAGGCGCACTTTGGGTGCGGACCAGGTAAGCCTTGTCTCTAATCCCATCTCCGAGGATGAAATTAAGGATACCTTATTCTCTCTTGCGGTGGTAAGGCCCCGTGCCCCGATGGTTTTAATGTGGAATTTTTCAAACACTCTTGGGATATGGTTGGGCCTTCGGTTTTATTGGCAAAGTGAAGGATTTCTTTGAATCGGGCTTGTTGCTGCGTGAAATTAACACAACTATTTTGGCCCTCGTCCCCAAAATTCCGAATGCCACGACCGTAAATGATTTTCGGCCGATTGCTTATTGCAACACGATTTACAAGTGCATTACGAAGATCATAGCTAATCGACTCTCTCGGTGTTGCCTTCTATTATCGGTTTGCCTCAAAATGCTTTCGTTAAAGGTAGGCACATCGGTGATAATATATTGCTTGCCCAGAGCTTTTCTCGTGGTTTCCATAATGATCCTTATAAGCCCAAATGTGTTATCAAAGTTGATTTTAAAAAGGCTTATGATACAATAGATTGGGAGTTTATTGAACGTTGTCTCCAAGCTTTTGGTTTCCCTATGGATTTTATTGCTCGAATAATGATTTGCATTCGGACCCCTAAATTCTCGGTATCAATTAATGGGGATCTTCATGGGTTCTTCTCTAGTGGGAGGGGCATTCGGCAAGGTGATCCAATGTCACCGTATATTTTCACTTTGGTGATGGAAATCTTTACGTGCATTCTCGATAGTCGGACCATGCATCTGGATTTTCGTTTCTTTTGGCGTTGCAAGCCAACCAGACTGTCGCACCTCTTCTTTGCTGATGATGTGCTTTTGTTCGCTGAAGCTAATTTACCGTCTATTGATCTTCTCAAGGATGGTATTGATATTTTTTCTAGCTGGAGTGGGCTTATTCCGAATGTACACAAGAGTGAAGTTTTCCTTTCCGGAGGATCCCCAACTCTTCGTGAGAATATCCTCAACAAGTTGGGCTTCCAATTGGGCACTTTACCTTTCCGTTATTTAGGTGTTCCGGTTATTTCTCGCCGAGATTGGGAAAGGCGGACTGTGTGTCGCTGGTCAATTCTATTACGGCGCGGGTCCAATCTTGGACCAATAGATTCCTCTCCTTGGCCGGGCGTCTTCAACTCATAAGGTCGGTACTTCACTCCATGCAAGTTTTCTGGGCTAATGTTTTCTTTTTGCCTTGTTCGGTTATAAACCGAATTGAGAAAATATTTCGTCAATTCTTGTGGAAAGGACCCGAGATGGGTGCGGGTGGCGCAAAAGTTTCTTGGCGTAATGTGTGCCTTCCCAAAGTTGAAGGAGGCTTGGGTATCCGCACTCTAAAAGAAAACAACACACATAGTTCATGCTCAAACATATATGGGTTCTCTTCTCGGATAAAGAATCCCTTTGGTGTAAATGGATCCACTCCAATTTTTTAAGATGGAAAAATTTCTGGGTTGTTCCGTGCCCTACACACTTTGTTCTTGGGCGTGGAGAAAGTTGTTGGATCTTCGGGAGCAATTTCAACAATATTTTAGATGGAACATTGGGAATGGGAAGTCGACTTCCTTTTGGTTTGATCCGTGGCACCCAAATGGTCCTCTTTACGGGATCTTTTCAAATCAAGACATCTACCGCTCCGGCATCTCTCGCTTAGCTACGGTGGCTGATGGGTTTGCTTCTCCTATGGGCTGGTATATTATCAACATTAGGGCTAACGGGTGGAACCCTCTTCCGGTTTTCAACCAAGAGGTGGATCGATTTCGATGGCTCCTGCACCCCTCGGGTCGATTCTCCACGGGGTGCATGGGAATTGATTCGGCCGAGGAGTGTTGCCGTTCCTTGGGCCTCATTCGTGTGGAGCAGCAGCCTTGCCTCCTAGATATCAAACACATCTTTGGCTTTTGTCACGCAATCGGCTGCCAACTCAAAGTGCTACTTATGTCTTATGGTAGAATTCCTCCTACCGACCGCCCTTATGTGTGTGTAGACCTGATTCGTTGATCATTTATTTTTTACCTGTCGTGCCTCGAGTACACTCTTTTCTTTTTGGGCGGCAAGATTTAATCTTGTGTGGCGTAACAAGTCTTGTGGATGGATAATCTTGCCCGGGCTTCCAAGCGTTTTAAGGGTAAGAATTTCTATCAAATCATGGCTCGATTTAGTTTTGGAGCTATGTGCTATATCATTTGGAAGGAACGGAACAATGTGCTATTTCGGAATCGACCCTCTTTCTTCCCGCAATGAAGATGCATCTTCAAAGGCCATCAAAGATAAAGCTATGATGTTCAATCATGTCCCCGACGTGCCCATGAATAGAAGACTTCAACGGAGTCAGGGATATCCATCCTTCTATCTTTGACCGATGGAGGTTCGCTAGGGTTGTTGTCTTTTGGTCCTTGTATTTTCTGCTTTTCCTTTTGGGAACCACGGCACCCTTACACTCTCCTTAGACCTTCGTCTTCTTGAGTGTTTGTTTTGTTGGTGCCGGGCCTCCCTCTTGTATTCTTTTATGCAAAATCAATATACTACTTACCTTTACCAAAAAAAAAAAACAACTGCGAAAGCATTTGCCAAGGATGTTTTCATTAATCAAGAACGAAAGTTGGGGGCTCGAAGACGATCAGATACCGTCCTAGTCTCAACCATAAACGATGCCGACTAGGGATCGGCGGATGTTGCTTTTAGGACTCCGCCGGCACCTTATGAGAAATCAAAGTATTTGGGTTCCTGGGGAGTATGGTCGCAAGGCTGAAACTTAAAGGAATTGACGGAAGGGCACCACCGGGGATGGAGCCTCGCGGCTTAATTTGACCCAACACGGGAAACTTACCAGTCCGGACATAGTAAGGATTGACAGACGAGAGCTCTTTCTTTATTCTATGGGTGGTGGTGCATGGCCGTTCTTAGTTGGTGGAGCGATTTGTCTAGTTAATTCCGATAACGAACGAGACCTCGCCCGCTAACTAGCTATGTGGATGTACATCTCCACGGCCAGCTCCTTAGAGGGACTATGGTCGTTTAGGCCAAGGAAGTTTGAGGCAATATGTGTCCGTGATGCCCTTAGATGTTCCGGGCCGCACGCGCGCTACACCGATGTATTCAACGAGTCTATAGCCTTGGCCAACGGGCCCGGGTAATCTTTGAAATTTCATCGTGATGGGGATAGATCATTGCAATTGTTGGTCTTCAACGAGGAATTCCTAGTAAGCGCGAGTCATCGCCTGCGTTGACTACGTCCCCGCCCTTTGTACACACCGCCCGTTGCTCCTACCGATTGAATGGTCCGGTGAAGTGTTCGGATCGCGGCAACGTGGGCGGTTCGCCGCCGATGACGTCGCAAGAAGTCCACCGAACCTTATCATTTAGAGGAAGGAGAAGTCGTAACAAGGCTTCCGTAGGTGAACCCGCGGAAGGATCATTGTCGAATCCCGCCAAGCGTAATGACCAGAGAACCGGTAACAAACTCAATGGGGACGGCGGGCTCGGCCCCGACGTCCCCTCGACCCCGAGGATCCGGCTCGGGCGCCCGGGCGCTCGGCCCGTCCTCGGCGGCGCAACGAACCCCGGCGTGGAATGCGCCAAGGAACTTGAACAAGAGTGCGATGCTCCCGCCGCCCCATACACGGTGCGCGCGGGGATGCCATGCAATCTCATATTAGTCATAACGACTCTCGGCAACGGGTATCTCGGCTCTCGCATCGATGAAGAACGTAGCGAACTGCGATACTTGGTGTGAATTGCGTAATCCCGTGAACCATCGAGTCTTTGAACGCAAGTTGCGCCCGAAGCCTTCGGGTCGAGGGCACGTTTGCCTGGGTGTCACACATGGCGTTGCCCCTAATCCCCCTCGCCCTCTCAACCGGGCGAGCGGGAGCTGGGCGCGTACGATGGCCTCCCGCGACGACCACGTCCCGGCTGGCCCAAAATCGAGCGTCGGAGCGATCGCACCACGACATTCGGTGGTTGATTAGACCCCAATGATCAATGTCGCGCGTGCCGCTCATGCGCACGCTCCGCGAATCTACTCCTACCAACGCGACCCCAGTGTCAAGCGGGGCTACCCGCCGAGTTTAAGCATATCAATAAGCGGAGGAAAAGAAACCAACAGGGATTGCCTCAGTAACGGCGAGCGAACCGGAAGAGCCCAAGATGAGAATCGAGCGCCCTCGGCGTTCGAATTGTAGTCCGGAGAAGCGTGCTCGCCGACGGACCGGGCCCAAGTTCCCCGGAAGGGGGCGCCGAGAGGGTGAGAGCCCCATCGTGTCCGGGACCCTGCCGCACCACGAGGCACCGTCGGCGAGTCGGGTTGTTTGGGAATGCAGCCCTAATCGGGCGGTAAATTCCGTCCAAGGCTAAATATGGGCGAGAGACCGATAGCAAACAAGTACCGCGAGGGAAAGATGAAAAGGACTTTGAAAAGAGAGTCAAAGAGTGCTTGAAATTGTCGGGAGGGAAGCGGATGGGGGCCGGCGATGTGCCTCGGTCGGATGTGGAACGGTGATGAGCCGGTCCGCCGATCGACTCGAGGCATGGACCGATGCGGATTGCGTGGCGGCCCAAGCCCGGCCTTCGATACGTCCGTGGAAACGTCGCCACCGCGATTGTGGAATGCGCACGCGCCTCACGGCGTGCTTCGGCATCTGCGTGCTCCAGGCATCGGCTAGTGGGCTCCCCATTCGGCCCGTCTTGAAACACGGACCAAGGAGTCTGACATGTGTGCGAGTCAATGGGTGGCAAACCCGTAAGGCGTAAGGAAGCTGATTGGTGGGATCCCTTTTGGGTGCACCGCCGACCGACCTTGATCTTCTGAGAAGGGTTCGAGTGAGAGCATGCCTGTCGGGACCCGAAAGATGGTGAACTATGCCTCGAAGCGGGGCGAAGCCGAGGAAACTCGGTGGAGGCCCGCAGC
>CM024586.1:13338064-13435564 GCA_014182565.1 Eucalyptus marginata | reverse complement strand
GATCACTCTTTCTATTTGTCCATTTGTTTGAGGGTGAAAAGTAGCATCGAATTGAAGCTTTGTCCCTAAAGCATTTTGGAGACTCCACCAAAAGTTCGAGGTAAACCTAGAGTCTCGATCGAGGTGATCGTTACGGTATACCATGTAAGCGTATTACCCGGCTTACATATATCTCGACAAGTTTATTCATTGAATAGTTCATATGGACTGCTAAGAAATGGGCGGACTTAGTCAAACGATCCACTATTACCCGTATAGAATCGTGACCATTTGATGTCCTTGGCAGTCTTTGCACAAAGTCCATCGTTGCATGCTCCCATTTCCACTCTGGTATGTCTAACGGTCTCAAGAGTCCCGCAGTTTGCGATTTTCCGCCTTTACTTGCGACACGTCAAACATTGAGAAACATGCTTAGCCGTATCTGCTTTCATACCATTCCGCCAAAATTGCCGACGCAAATTCCTGTACATCTTTATACCGCCCGGATGAACACCGTATTTACTCCTATGTGCCTCCGACAGAATTTCCCTCTCCACTTCTTCATTGTCGGGAACACGAGTCGTCCTTGGCATCTTACCACTCCATCTTCGAAACTTGAAATTCTGGTCTTCTTCCTAAAGACACCGCATCTTTCACTTTCATAATTTCCGAGTCGACTCTTGCGGATCTTAACTTTCTGAATAATTTCAGGTTCAATCCTTAATGCTCTAAGCATACCGGTAAGACCATCCACTTTTAATTCAAACTCCGAGTCCCCTACGGACTTTAATAAGTTCCATTCCGCCATTCTTAAACTGGCCATCTCCATAGGCGACTTACGACTAAGAGCATCCGCTACCTTATTCACCTTCCCCCTGATGGTATCGTATCTCATAATCATAATCCTTTAACAACTCCATCCACCTCCTTTGTCTCATGTTCAACTCCTTTTGTGAGAACAGATATTTCAAGCTCTTATGATCTGTATAAATCTCAAACTTTTCCCCATATAAAAAATGCCTCCATATCTTTAAAGCGAACACTATAGCTGCTAATTCTAAATCATGCGTTGGGTAGTTCGGTTAATGGGGTTTCAATTGTCTAGATGCATAGGCTATGACCTTACCATGCTGCATCAAAACACATCCCAATCCTTTGTGAGACGCATCACTATACACTTTAAAATCATCGAGATCTAGATGGTATAGTCAAGATTGGGGCCGAGGTCAACTTCCTTTTAAGCTCCTGAAAACTCCTTTCACATTCCCCACGCCATTCAAACTTCGCATTCTTTCGAGTTAATTTGGTTAAGGGACCCGCGTCGTTAAAACCCTTCAATAAACCTTCGATAATAACCGGCCAGTCCTAAGAAACTCCGTATTTCGGTGGGTGTTGTCGGTCTCGGCCAATTTATTATCATCTCAACTTTCGCTGGGTCCACTGCAATTCCTCCTCCTGACACCACGTGTCCTAAAAATATTATCTGGTCCAGCCAAAATTCACACTTGCTAAATTTGGCATACAACTTGTGATCTCTCAAAGTTTGCAAAACTATCCTCAAGTGTTGCTCATGTTCCTCGGGCCCTCCCGAATAAATCAGGATATCATCGATAAAAACAATCACAAACTGATCTAAATAAGGCTTAAATACCCTATTCATTATATCCATAAATGCAGCTGGTGCATTTGTCAATCCAAATGGCATGACGAGGAACTCGTAGTGTCCATAACGAGTCCTAAACGCAGTCTTAGGAATGTCTTCTTTCTTAATCCTTAACCGGTGGTATCCCGATCTTAAGTCAATCTTAGAAAAGACCGAACTTCCACAGGTAGGTCAAATAAATCATCAATTCTAGGCAAAGGATACTTATTTTTAATGGTCATTTGATTCGCTTGCCTATAGTCAATGCACAAGCGCATCAACCCATCTTTTTTTTTCACAAACAAAACCGGTGCACCCTAAGGTGAAGCACTTGGCCTAATGAATCCTTTATCAAGCAACTCCCGCAATTGCACTTTCAACTCCTTTAATTCCATTAAGGCCATTCTGTACGGGGCTTTCGATATTGGTCCTGTTCCAGGCATTAGTTCAATTTCAAACTCAATTTCTCTTTCCGGCGGTAATCCAGGCAACTCCTCAGGAAATACATCTTGAAATTCGTTAACTACTCAAATTTCATCAAGCTTAGGCTCTTCCTTAGTATAATCTTTAACCATTGCTAGGTACCCTTGACATCCTTTGTCAAGTAACGCACAAGCCTTTACGCTGAAATAAGTGCTATAGACAAAGTTGGTCTCGACCTCCCGAAACTCACAATCCGACCGATCGGGTAAAATAAATTGGATCACTTTTCTATAACAATCCATTTTGGCCCGATACTTATGAAGCCAATCCATTCCTATGATAACATCAAAATCATACATAGCCATTACGACTAAGTCTATTTCCATATCCCTTCCTCCTATTGTTATCTTACACTTTCCACATACCAAATAGACAATACCACATTCTTTAAAGGTGTAGAAATACAAAGGGGTGTCTCAAGAAATGTCATTTCTATTTTACTCAACAGTCTATATCTTTCGGACACAAATGAATGCGTAACACCCGTATCAAACAATGCATAAGCCTTCTTGCCATTTATGAAAATTGTACCTAAGATGACGTTTTTGGAAGCTTTTGCTTCCTCTTGGGTGACCGCATACACTTTTCCCCGAGCTGGTGGTCTCTATGGATTTCTTTATGAATATGGCCCAATAGTACGCCGTGGTACTTGTCGCATTGAGTTGATACTTGTCCGCGACCTCTCTTGTGGACAATCCTTCTTAAGATGTCCTACCTGTCCACAACCATAGCACTTCAACCGTCCATTACAAGGTCCGAGGCCATGTCGTCCATCACACCTTCGACATTCTTCATTCCGATAAGGTGCTTTTCCCATTCAAGCCATCCTTGGCTTTTCCAAAATTCTCGAAATTGCCCTTCTTCTTAGATTCCAGTGTCGACCTTGACCCGTATAGGGTCTCTTAACCCGTCGATATCACCAAAAGATGATTGTCTCTTATTCTCCGACTGCTCCCCTACTAACTCCTCGCTCCACCAATCTGTGCCCTTTCATAGATCTCATTATAATCTTTTATATTCAAAGGCACCCGCTTGCTTCCTTATGTCGGTTCTCAATCCCTTCAAAAATCTCTTAGCTTTCTCTTCCCGATTTTCAATTAGTCTAGGAGCATATCTAGACAGTTCAGAAAATCTTGCCTCATATTGATCCACCGTCAGCTCCTTTTGTTCTAACCGAACAAATTCTGTAATTTTCTTGTCCCTAGCACGGTCAGGAAAAATGCTTTCTATTGAAAGCTCGACAAACTCGTCCCAATTGACATCGGTACCTGGTGGAAAGATTGTGTCCCTCGAAGCTCTCCACCAAAACTTTGCATTTCCCTCCGGTTGGTACTCGCCAAAGTTATTTTCTCAAAGATCATTGCAATCCAACAACCGGAAAATTCGTTCCATCCCATCAATCCAATGCTCGCCTCCTCAAGACTTCCCATTCCACCAATTTAGGTGGTTTCAACTTCAAAAATTGCTCCACCAGTCCTTGAGTACGGCGTTCTACTCAGGTTGTTGCTGCACTTGTCTTTCCATCGAGATTTCCAATATTGGCCAATGCCTCGGGATATCTTCCATTCGGGGTTCAGCCCTTGCTGCAGGCTTCAGCCCTCGATGGATGATGACTTCCATAACGTACCATGATTTTCCTGCGGTTTCCAAGCATTTGCCTCGGAAATATCTGTGACTCAAAGTCTCCATTAAAAGCAACAGCAACTAAGGAAAATAAGTAACATAACCATATTACTGGCACCTAAAAGCAATCTCAGAACACAGACTAGGGATCTACGGGCGAATACTCATCAACCGTTGTTCAAAGTTAGTCAACCACTCTTAGTCAGTATCCTACGGTGTGCATTGTCATTACCTTCCTCAATTTCCAAATGAGGCTCCTTATCACTCCACATCTAAACCTTTTGCTCTAATACCAACCGCTGTGGCATCCCCAAACAACAAAGGGTGGCCACAGATACGTATCGCTCTACCTATTAAATACCAGTTACATATCTTCGATTAAAGGGGGATAAAGAAGAACTATGGTTCATAGGAAATTTTTTTTTTTTGAAAAGAATTTGTTGCAGCTCATAACAAAAAATAAAGACGAGTCTCACCATCCCTCTACTCTCGTAACGATGATATAATGCACACCAACTACACATCGAAGGAAAAAGTAAAGCCGACCCACTTTTATTTACATTTTTATGATGGACATCTTGGGTCGGTACAACCAAAAAGCCAAAACTTTTAGCTAAACTTGGCTATAGCTCAAAAGAGAGATCTCGACCCCCTATATCAATCATGTATAACCCTCCATCTACAAGTGTCGGCTATCTCCAAAAAGTGTTAGCTCCCACTCCCCACGCGAGCCATCACACCCACCCTGGTGCATCGGGCGGCGGCGGCAGCAACATCCCCAGCATCACTCCATCACGACGGACGTGGACAGACAAAAACTCCTGGACGATCGGGCCCCCAGCCCAGCCCACGTCATACATCACCAGCACACGAACTCGAATGAACACCAAACCAGGAATGGTGACACATATATGCTCCATACACTCGACCTCCACATCGATCGAAGGCCGTAAAAGGTACCGCGCGTGACCGGTGGGAGAGGCATCTTTCTAATCTGAAATGTTAGTCCCCAAAGGGGAATACAACCACTCAAGCGGGTAAAAGATCCACTAAACTACTCAATGCATCAATCGAACAATCATGACATCATGGTAGAGTACATATAGTTTATACATGTTAAACATACCTCACCTTTTAGCTATGCACATTACATCAAAACAACCATGTATACAAGCCACCATGTCATGTGCATATATCACCATGCACTTGTACATATAATACCATACCGCCATGCATACATGTCACCATACTATGTGCACATACCATTATGCACTTATACATATAACATCATACAACCATGCATACATGTCACCATACTATGCATGATTCAATTTCAACTTTTATCTTTCAATTGGTTCACCACATTTTTCTTTCCCGGGACCAATAATTGTATCCCACATTTTATCGCTCGCACCCAACCCGGCATCGCGAGGAACCTTCGGCACACACCTCCGGGCATCTCGGTACACACCTCCGGGCATCTCGAAACTCCCTGGACATCCGGCACACACCTCCGGGCATCCCGACACTCCCGGGGCATCGTCGGCTCACACCTCCAACGATATCCTCATTTATCATAATTCTTGTTCACAATTGTGTCTCAATATCAACATGGCACATGATGTGATGACAACAAGGTCAAATTCAGCGTTCAATTTTATATGTAATGCCAAATATCATCACATGTGCAGCAAGATTGTCGCGACCAATTTTTTTTTTCGATGAACCACCTATGGTTTGGCTAATGGATTGTTAAGCCTAAACTTAACTCGGGCTCTCCCAAGCCCATACCAATTCGCGACTTAGGTTTGAGTTCTTAACGTGCAATTGATTTTTAACTAGGAGTCGCCACTAATCTGTTTTTGGTGGGTCGATTAGAAACCCAAGTAAAGTAACGGGAGGTTTACTTTACTCTTACGAACCGAGAGACTATGGGTACGGGGACTTGGTTACACTAGATTTCTCTAATGCCCTTTTCGGTACCATTCTTTTATTTCCCAAAAATGCTTTTGCAGGCAACTTGAATTGATTTTGAATCTAATTCCCTAACATGTGAGGCGATCATGCGGGTGCGCAAACCACCAATTTAACATCCAAGAAAGCAATAAATAAATTGCAGGACTTACCTTAGAGCAACGAAAGCATCTGCGTTGTTAGATTAAAATTCACATCAACAGTCCTAGATATGATTTCTAATTAACAAGCAATCATTCAATTTTTTTTTTTTTCACTTTATTTAATGAGAATCTAGTCTATATGCAATGCAATGCTTCTAATCTAATATGAAATGATATAGCATGGCAATATGACTTAAACTATATGACATGAGTAAAATATTTTTTTTTGTTTTCTTAATGAACATGCAATAATTAAATATGCAATCTAAATTAACAAAATGACCTAATCTTAATGACGGGCAATTTCTAATTAAATGAACCTAGTAACAATCACTAAATGACGTGCATCTCATAAACTTAATTCTATATGACGTGCACATGATTTTTGTTTTCCTAATAAAAATGCAATCTATCCTAATATGCAATGACGTGCAAAGAATGCGCTAATTCTAATTTTCTTTTTCTTTTATGAAGTTCGAAATTAAAATTGCCAAATAATTAAACGTGCAATTCAAACTTAAAACTAACATCCTAAATGAATGCATTTTTTAGATTTTTATTTAAGGAATTCGAAATAAATAAATTTCCTATTCTAAACATGCAAAATAACCTAAAACAAGTAACATCCTAACATGCATCTAATCTGACTCAAATGTTTTTCCCTTTACGGGAGCAAGCAAATAAGGCATTAAGAACAGCACGGCACCAAATATCAAGCAAGATATCATCCACGTCCATTTAATTTCAGGAAATAAATTGACGAATCGTATCTCGCGCATGAGATCGGATTGGCCAATTTTTAATAAAATCACGAATCATATCTCGAGCTTGAGATCGGATTGGTGATTTTTCCGTACGATTGCGGGTCGTATTTCAAGCGTGAAATCGGACCATCAATCATGTGTACGTTGCGAAATTAGGAAGATTTCCCAACTTAAAAGGCTAACCGGTATTTTGTGGATATGATGACATCATTCAAATATTCATACGAGCTAATCCCATAAATTAGGTAATAAGGATATATGAAATTTGAATTAAAAGATATTCTTACCTAATATTCGGTGTCACGTAGACCACGTTGTCAAATTCGGTCAAGCAACGGACGGCGGGATGACTCACGGGTGGCAAATCAAGACGACGTGCTGCTCAAAGATGGTGTCTCGCTCAATAACCAATAGCAAATTTCGAGAGGTGGCTGATGCTTCGTTGATTTGGCCTGAAAAATAAATGCACAAAAGACTGCCAACTCGATGGGGTAGCGTTCAACGGCGGAGGATTGACGGTGGTCAGGAAGCAACAGCGCCAAAGCAGCAACGCGGTTGGGTGCAACGCTCGGACTCGGTTGACTTCTCAGGTGGCACGTATGCAGGGAGTAGCTTGGCCGTCGTTGACACCTCACTAGGACAGCAGCACGATGTAGCGGTGATGGAGACAGAAGCACGACCACAGGTCTGGCCGTGGAAGGGGCGGATGCGTGGAAGGAGCGTCTCGGCTAAAAGCTAGTTGAGATTCCTCGTGTCTTCTCTCTCGCGTTGGTCTCTCTGAAATTCGGAATCCCCCCACCTCTCTCAGTTTACTGCTCTATTTATAATGTGGCAGCTCCAAGTCGATTGAATACGTGCTGAATATTCCCTTTTTGATTTTATTTCTTCAAATTGAAGATCAGCTTGCAAGTTCTGTCGATTTCTCCCCTTTCTTGCCGCGAATAGATCCATGGGTATATCCAACAATATTTCTTTCTTTGTCCTTGAGTTGATGCAGAGAATTCGTTTCCCTTATGGATGCGTGCGATTTCTTTGATGGTGCACTCTTTCTTGTTTAAAAACAAGAAATAATGTAGCATAAATACCAATATATTGATTCTTTCAACTTTCTCGCACGTATCCCTTTTCTTTCCTATTCTCTACCAGCTTTCGATTCCTCAAAGACGTCTCCAGCACATCTTTCCTTTCCTTAATTACTGAAAGTCGCGTGCCCACACAAAATTGAAAGAATTTTTGCATGGGTCAATGGGTCAAAACTTTCGCTTAACAGAATTAAAACTCTGGCATTTAAAGGGTGCGGTCATCATAGCCTTTCAATGGGCTTGACCCCATTTTGCGGTCCAATGGACTGGAGATGTTTCAAGCCGCAACCAATTGTGAGATTGTGTTCCCATCGTTATTTTTGGCGGTCACAAGGTCATCTGCATCTCCATCTTCGACAACTTCTTGAGCGCATCGGACTGATCGTTCTCCACTTGATCCTACGCTTGATGGCCACGTAGTGGAACGGTGCCCAACCACCTTTGTCCTCGATCATGCAAAGATCATGACCTACTATTAGAAGCTCCCTCGTGACTTTCAAATCCCCGTGGCCGATCA
This sequence comes from Eucalyptus marginata, assembly GCA_014182565.1. NCBI lineage: Eukaryota > Viridiplantae > Streptophyta > Magnoliopsida > Myrtales > Myrtaceae > Eucalyptus > Eucalyptus marginata. The sequence continues at coordinate 13,427,357 of CM024586.1, read as the reverse complement.
ATTGCAAATGTAATAAAAAGAAATGCTCCTAAAACTATATGTTATGCAATTTTTTAAAAAAATTAATCCCTGATTTTTATGCAATAAGTAAATGATTGGGTCGCCAAAATTTAGGTGTCAGCACTGCCCTCTTTGAAGGTAAGCTCGTAGAGGTTGCCTTCAAAGATAAATTGAGACCTAAATTTTGATCATGCACATGCAATGCATGATTTTTTGTTGGAACATGAATTCCATTTTTTAATGCAATTTATATGATGCATGGAAATACTAATGCAAATGATAGATGAACCTACCAGAATAACTTACCTTTGAGGAGGATAGAGTAATTCGAGGTAGTGGGTGTTACCTATCCAGACCCGTACCATTCTACGGTTGCCTAGAATAGTAACATGATTTTGTGACGATGCTTTGCTTTCCCAGGACCCGTACCATTCTACGGTCGCCTAGTATGGCAGAAAGGAGCTGCTTTCTCAGGACCCGTACCATTCTACGGTCGCCCAATACGGCAGGAAGGAGCTGCTTTCTCAGGACCCGTACCATTCTACGGTCGCCCAATACGGCAGAAAGGTTTTGCAAGGAACTGCTTTCCTAGGACCCGTACCATTCTACGGTCGCCCAGTATGGCAGAAATGAGCTGCTTTCTCAGGACCCGTACCATTCTACGGTCGCCCAATACGGCGGAAGGAGCTGCTTTTTCAGACCCGTACCATTCTACGGTCGCCCAATACGGCAGAAAGGTTTTGTAAGGAACTGCTTTCCTAGGACCCGTACCATTCTACGGTCGCCTAGTACGGCGTAAAGGTTTTGTCTAGGACCCGTACCATTCTACGGTCGCCTAAACGGGGATTCAATTTCCAAGACCCGTACCATTCTACGGTCGCCCGAATAAGGAATAGGTGTTGTCAAGGACCCGTACCATTCTACGGTCGCCTTGACTGAAAATTGATTTTTCAGACCCGTACCATTCTACGGTCGCTCGAATGGGGAAATTGCTTTTCCAGGACCCGTATCATTCTACGGTCGCCTATTAGAGCAATAAATGTTGTTTAGGACCCGTACCATTCTACGGTCGCCTAAACAGGGATTTTGCTTGGCCAAGTCAAGTGTCGATGCACTTGAGAGAGAATACCCGCACAATGACAAGTATTTAGAGTATGGGTAGAGATATACTTACCTGGTGATATCTCGATTCTTGGGGATATGTCTTTTAGAATTTAGATATCCCGTGGAGGTCTTTCACCTCATGGTAGAGGTTTTTCATCTCCTAATATCAAGAGACATTCTGAAAGACATGATTTAGAGCAAAAACTGATATACATTCATCAAAGAGATAGACAATCTGAGCTACTCTAGAATGCACATTTCAAAGTTCAAGTGGGGCTTCCATCCATTAAATCAAGGTTTATGCATAATGATTTTACCATATTTGCATCACCCAAATTTCCACAGGAGATAATTGTCGTTCAAGGCAATAACATGGATTTCTTAAAAATACTAAATGAGAGACTTTCGTTAGAAAGGACTTTCACTCACTCTCATTTAGAATGGCTATTTTGTGAGAATCACTCAATCTCAATATCATCATATCGACAAGGGTCCGAGTATTCTCGCAAGCGGTACGACCATACCAATCCGAGAGGTCTTTAATAGGGACCGTAATGTGGGCTCCGTCAACGGTTTTAACAAAGGGGACTCTTTGAGTCAAGGCTATTTGAAAGAACAATTCCACAATCATCTCCGGGTTTACAAGTCAAGAACCCTGCAAAAAATGAGAAAGAAATAATCCTGCTCGCACTTCTTCGAGCGATGCTTATAAACATATGAACTCCTACGTTAATTCAAGTGCCCTAATCTGAAGAGACTTTGTAAGGGACGTAACGTAGGTTGGGTTCATGGGTTGAGAAATGAAAAGATCATTAGGCTCAAAATGTGTGTAAAGGGTAAGAGTTGATGATCATCTTGGCATTGCCACCAGTTTTCTTTTTCACCATCGGAGATTGTCTTCATGAAGTGCCTTATTGATTGTAAAACTCGGTAATTTGAGTTCTTTGAGTATTGCTCCATTGGGATTCAATTCTTGCAATTGACAGTCACCTATCTTGACTTTCTTTTTTTCATCTATGGGCATTGGCCTTGCTTTTACCAGCACACTACTTTCTTTTTATGCCTCTAGTTCTCATGCATTTTTTCTTCACTTCTTTTTTTTCATGGGCATCGGCCTTGCTTTTATCGTGCACACTGCTTTTCATGCCCATTAGTTCTATTTTGAATTCAATTCTTGCGCATAATGCATGCGTCAAGCAATTACACTTTAAATGACACTATAACCTTTCAAGAGTCTTCATCTGCCTTTTGCCTTGCCCCAAAGTGTGGGGGTTGATCATCAACCGGGTTTTGCCTTGCCCCGTGTGGGGGATGATCATCAACCGGGTTTAAAGAAATGAAATTGCAGGCTCAAGTGGGCTATGCAAATGATATAAGTGTATAGGATAGAGAAAGAAATGCTCTTCGTCATCCTAAGGCACTTAAATTAACACATGAATTCAATGTAATAGCATAACTTGGAGATTGATGCAAGTGAGAGCAAGAAAATTTCTATTCATTTTCCTCACCTCATGATGCCATTTGATCTCTTAGTTGCCCCGATGTGGGGTGGTTCTTGACAGGGATAATTTGAAAGAATATCCATAAGTGTATAGGCTCAAAAAGGTTAAGCAATGGATCACCCGTAGTGTTTGGGATAGAAAATGAATTGCCCCTCATCATTTCGGTCATCGTACCTTTTGCGAGAGAACTCTTTACCTTGCGGATATGGAACTTCCTACACTCATCTCACAAGTGTATAAGTATGGGACTGTATATAGAATAGGGCTTGCCTTTCATCATCCCGACACATCTCATTAAGCATTGATGTCACTCTATTGAATTGTCTATCTTGACAAATCTCCGCATGAAATTGGTGAGCTAAATCAATATGAAAATTCCCTTTTCAAAAGAGTCTAGCAACTTTAAGCATGAAAACAGTTTGTTACAAACAATTTATTGCACTCAAAACATGGTTTTAAGCATTCATTCAGGGGAATTGCTCCACAAAAGAATTGTCTCAACAATGGATGTCCTTGGATCATCTCTATCCATCAAAAGTGGAGATCCGCTTTTGCCCCTGCACAAGAGAACGTGCATGAATAGGATATTATGCAACATCAGAGTAAATTCAAATTGCACAATCATTTTTGCTCGGATCGAGATTTTGTCTCAATCATGTCACTACTAGAATCTGTAGTGCCCCAATTCTTCATCTGCAAGAAAAAGAACAAAAGTGTCAATTCCGAAATTAATTATATTCATGAATGCAATATATCCATTTCATCCAAAACAGATGATCCTCTTTTGACTTGTTCCATCATTTTCTCACGGAAATGAGAAACTTCATTTGGCCTTCGAGAATGACATCTCACACAAATTGTTATGAGATGTGCCACATATCACACTTTGGAATCAAGATGATTTTCTTCACTCTTGGGAGATGTCATTACAATCGGCTAGGAAATGATCATTTGCCTTCATGTCTATTTTCCTTCGGATGCATGTTGCCAAATCAACGGGCGAACTATCGCTGGAAATTGACGCATTATTTTCCAATGCCTCTCTCGTATGCTCGAGACATGAAGTAGTTGAGTTAGAAAAACAAACAAGGGTAACCTAATGCATGCTTTTGGAAATTGCTTGAAAAATGATTTTTTTTTAAAAAAGAACAATGAAGTGTTTTTTGTTTTTGAAAAATTTTTTAGGAGGAAGCATGAGAAAGTCCAGCCCTCGGGATTTCTCCGTGGATGATATTTTTCATGGTTGGACATCGTCATTGGACCGGTTTGGTATACCCCATCATGTCCTCAAAATTGAAAATAAAATTGTAATTTCATTGAATAGAATCAAATGAATTACATTATTGGAATGTAAATTGTGATTCCTAACCCCTAAAAAGAGGAGAGAAAAAAAAAAATCGAAAATGATTCCTAGAAAGTGAAAACGACTCCTAAAAAGCGATAAAAATTCTCATGCGGAGAATGTGCTAGGTCACTCTTCATGGTCCATTTCTTCCAGAGGTTCTTCATCAATGTCTCCCATGACGAAATCGTCGAATAGGCTTGTGATTCCTCCTAGGGCGTCATTAGAGTTCTCTGTCTCTAGAGGCGTCGATCGTCCATATCATCCCATCCACTTGGAACTATGTTGCGGGAGTCAAAGTAAAAGCCGGGAGGAGCCGAATACTTCACCGTGTAATCAAACTTGCCACTAGGCTGCCCCAGAGTGTCCATCACTTCCACTTCATCTTGCCTCATCTTAGGGACATTGTCGGGCTTAGTTTTTTCGGCGGTGACCAACAATGGGTCATCTTCCGTCGTGCATGTCATCGAGCTCATTTGGGTCTTGCTTGACCGCTTTCGGGATTACTGTCTCGGGAGAGCGGGTGCAAGAGTCAAATCCGCTCGGAGGGATTGGATTTGAGCTAACATGAATTGCATAGAGGCGAGCAACTGTTGGAGTTGGTCTTCCATAGCGGAGATACGATCACACATTTCAGTTTGGTTGGCCATTCTAGCTCTTAATCGAGTAATAATGGGTGAACGTGGAGGATCCGTTGTCACCTAATGCATGAAGAAATGAAGGAAGGTAAGTATCTCAAGTGGAATGCGTCGATCCATGGCAACGTTCTAGAACTTTTATTCATTGATGGAGCTTTTGACAAACCAAACAGAATAGAAAGTCGAAATGCCCTAAATAAGTGAGCTAGGAAAGTAAATGACTCAACTTCCTAAAAATTAATCTAAACATGAAAATAACAAAATTGATTCAAGCATTTCATCTGGCTTGATCAATATACACTCGGGACACCACTCGGCGCAATCGTTTATTCTCCTCTTGAGCTTTTTCAGCAACTCTTTTGAGGCGTTTATTCTCAGCACGGTTGGTAATCTTCAACGACGCCTCTGGTATCTTCGGAAGCAACTCCTCGAGAATCTTGTGTTGTTGGATGTACTTAGTTGAGGCATAGTACTTTCTTTCTTTGCCTTTCAACTCTTCTTCGGGCCATTTGAGTTTTCGTGGATGGCACATATCCCACATCGATTTGATAGTGAGAATAGAATCTTCATGGCCTTGGCTTCCATCAACGAAGCTAACTTGGAGCGGATCCGCTTGTAACGCCGGGGGAAGCTCTTGCACGATTTGATACTGACGAGTCACTCTAGTTGGATAGTACTCCAATGCTCCAGTGAATCCCAATAGGGGGATTGGGCCAACACCTCCACACGTGAGTCTTGCCACCCGAACTTGGAACCACATAGCATGCCATAGGAAACCCTTGGAAGTTGGTTTTTTCATGAAAGCTAGCCACCTAGAATAATGATAATCCGGTGCATGTTTTTGGTTGTTTTCAAATCTCATAATAGGGTGATTTGAATTACTAACATCATGTATAGTCATTAAACCACCAAATCCCTTTATATGAGAAATGAACCAGATTTGTAAAAGTTCAGGAGAGGAATGGAGAGTCTTATCACCACCTCCTTTGAATCGAGTGAGGGAAAGAAAAGTTTCAGTCAGGACAGTGTTTACAAAATTTTTTCTTTCCAACACTTGTCTAACTAAATGAGCAATCAAAGGATTAATAGCATTTTTGCAATAAGGAAATACTATAAACCCAAAGAAAGCTAAAAGGAAAACCCTACGCATTTGAAATGAGGTGCCTTTTTCAAAATATTCTTTCAGAAGAGATAAAGGACATGCATTACGGTGAGCCTTTAAAACCTTTCTTATGTCGTCTTCCTTAATTCTTAGAAAATCAGATAAGGCCATAACAGGATCTATTCCGATAGGCGGATTAATCAATTCAGCTTTCAAGGATTTCCCTATGGCAATGCTATATTCTTCTAAGGTGGGAGTGAGCTCATGCTTACCGCCGAAGATAAAGGTAGAGGTCTCGGGCACCAACAATGGGCGAGTGCTTGGATGAGGCCGCCATGGATATTGATGCGCAGCGGAAGTAGGCGACCAATATGCGACTCTATGAACCGACAGCCATCTTGATTTAACTTGTCCCACCAAATGCTAAGCTCTTCCTTCGGAGGAAGAATAATTCGAATGTCCGAAGTCCCCATTGTATATTGATCAAGACTCGGGACAATCCTAATGCCATGGACCGACAAAATAATGTAATAAAGTAAGTAAATTGCAAAGGCAAAAATTTAGAGAACTTACTTTACCAATGGTGAGCAATCACATAGACATGCGCATGGTAAGTGGCTCGATTTCTAATCTATAAGGCTTATCAAAGTGGAGCCACAAGGATGATCGGACTAGCCACGGGCTTGTGGACTATGTCGGGTCCTCATGACTCGGCTTAGTCAAAGAGCCGACCCGGGTCGCGGGCATGCGGACCGAGGTGGGTACTCTTGACACCATGAAAGAAATTTCGGGATTGAGATGGGCGACTCGTACCGCGAGCATGCGGTCGGAGTGGTATCCATCTCAACGCCATCCTAAATGATCCTATGCGGCCCAGGTCCGGCGGCAGGTTGTGTGTGCAAAAGTGTAGTGTAAATGCAAAGCATGCACAATAGTTTATATCAAGCAACACTTCAACATGAAAATAAACCATACATTCCTTCATCTCCCTAGAAAACAGAGGTTAGCAAACACTTCCCCTTATACCTCCCAATCTGCAAAAACATTTAACACCTAAATGTTAGGGACGTACACTGGAATCCTCGCTGCCAAACAAAAAGATTTTTTTCAAATTGAAGAGAAAATTGGCCTAAGTCCACTAAGAATTTCAACACAAATCCCCAGCGGTCGCCAAGCTGTCGCGACCAATTTTTTTTTTCGATGAACCACCTATGGTTTGGCTAATGGATTGTTAAGCCTAAACTTAACTCGGGCTCTCCCAAGCCCATACCAATTCGCGACTTAGGTTTGAGTTCTTAACGTGCAATTGATTTTTAACTAGGAGTCGCCACTAATCTGTTTTTGGTGGGTCGATTAGAAACCCAAGTAAAGTAACGGGAGGTTTACTTTACTCTTACGAACCCAGAGACTATGGGTACGGGGACTTGGTTACACTAGATTTCTCTAATGCCCTTTTCGGTACCATTCTTTTATTTCCCAAAAATGCTTTTGCAGGCAACTTGAATTGATTTTGAATCTAATTCCCTAACATGTGAGGCGATCATGCGGGTGCGCAAACCACCAATTTAACATCCAAGAAAGCAATAAATAAATTGCAGGACTTACCTTAGAGCAACGAAAGCATCTGCGTTGTTAGATTAAAATTCACATCAACAGTCCTAGATATGATTTCTAATTAACAAGCAATCATTCAATTTTTTTTTCACTTTATTTAATGAGAATCTAGTCTATATGCAATGCAATGCTTCTAATCTAATATGAAATGATATAGCATGGCAATATGACTTAAACTATATGACATGAGTAAAATATTTTTTTTGTTTTCTTAATGAACATGCAATAATTAAATATGCAATCTAAATTAACAAAATGACCTAATCTTAATGACGGGCAATTTCTAATTAAATGAACCTAGTAACAATCACTAAATGACGTGCATCTCATAAACTTAATTCTATATGACGTGCACATGATTTTTGTTTTCCTAATAAAAATGCAATCTATCCTAATATGCAATGACGTGCAAAGAATGCGCTAATTCTAATTTTCTTTTTCTTTTATGAAGTTCGAAATTAAAATTGCCAAATAATTAAACGTGCAATTCAAACTTAAAACTAACATCCTAAATGAATGCATTTTTTAGATTTTTATTTAAGGAATTCGAAATAAATAAATTTCCTATTCTAAACATGCAAAATAACCTAAAACAAGTAACATCCTAACATGCATCTAATCTGACTCAAATGTTTTTCCCTTTACGGGAGCAAGCAAATAAGGCATTAAGAACAGCACGGCACCAAATATCAAGCAAGATATCATCCACGTCCATTTAATTTCAGGAAATAAATTGACGAATCGTATCTCGCGCATGAGATCGGATTGGCCAATTTTTAATAAAATCACGAATCATATCTCGAGCTTGAGATCGGATTGGTGATTTTTCCGTACGATTGCGGGTCGTATTTCAAGCGTGAAATCGGACCATCAATCATGTGTACGTTGCGAAATTAGGAAGATTTCCCAACTTAAAAGGCTAACCGGTATTTTGTGGATATGATGACATCATTCAAATATTCATACGAGCTAATCCCATAAATTAGGTAATAAGGATATATGAAATTTGAATTAAAAGATATTCTTACCTAATATTCGGTGTCACGTAGACCACGTTGTCAAATTCGGTCAAGCAACGGACGGCGGGATGACTCACGGGTGGCAAATCAAGACGACGTGCTGCTCAAAGATGGTGTCTCGCTCAATAACCAATAGCAAATTTCGAGAGGTGGCTGATGCTTCGTTGATTTGGCCTGAAAAATAAATGCACAAAAGACTGCCAACTCGATGGGGTAGCGTTCAACGGCGGAGGATTGACGGTGGTCGAAGCAACAGCGCCAAAGCAGCAACGCGGTTGGGTGCAACGCTCGGACTCGGTTGACTTCTCGGGTGGCACGTATGCAGGGAGTAGCTTGGCCGTCGTTGACACCTCACTAGGACAGCAGCACGATGTAGCGGTGATGGAGACAGAAGCACGACCACAGGTCTGGCCGTGGAAGGGGCGGATGCGTGGAAGGAGCGTCTCGGCTAAAAGCTAGTTGAGATTCCTCGTGTCTTCTCTCTCTCGCGTTGGTCTCTCTGAAATTCGGAATCCCCCCACCTCTCTCAGTTTACTGCTCTATTTATAATGTGGCAGCTCCAAGTCGATTGAATACGTGCTGAATATTCCCTTTTTGATTTTATTTCTTCAAATTGAAGATCAGCTTGCAAGTTCTGTCGATTTCTCCCCTTTCTTGCCGCGAATAGATCCATGGGTATATCCAACAATATTTCTTTCTTTGTCCTTGAGTTGATGCAGAGAATTCGTTTCCCCTATGGATGCGTGCGATTTCTTTGATGGTGCACTCTTTCTTGTTTAAAAACAAGAAATAATGTAGCATAAATACCAATATATTGATTCTTTCAACTTTCTCGCACGTATCCCTTTTCTTTCCTATTCTCTACCAGCTTTCGATTCCTCAAAGACGTCTCCAGCACATCTTTCCTTTCCTTAATTACTGAAAGTCGCGTGCCCACACAAAATTGAAAGAATTTTTGCATGGGTCAATGGGTCAAAACTTTCGCTTAACAGAATTAAAACTCTGGCATTTAAAGGGTGCGGTCATCATAGCCTTTCAATGGGCTTGACCCCATTTTGCGGTCCAATGGACTGGAGATGTTTCGAAGCCGCAACCAATTGTGAGATTGTGTTCCCATCGTTATTTTTGGCGGTCACAAGGTCATCTGCATCTCCATCTTCGACAACTTCTTGAGCGCATCGGACTGATCGTTCTCCACTTGATCCTACGCTTGATGGCCACGTAGTGGAACGGTGCCCAACCACCTTTGTCCTCGATCATGCAAAGATCATGACCTACTATTAGAAGCTCCCTCGTGACTTTCAAATCCCCTGTGGCCGATCAATTGCAAATGTAATAAAAAGAAATGCTCCTAAAACTATATGTTATGCAATTTTTTTAAAAAAATTAATCCCTGATTTTTATGCAATAAGTAAATGATTGGGTCGCCAAAATTTAGGTGTCAACAGCTGCCCCTCTTTGAAGGTAAGCTCGTAGAGGTTGCCTTCAAAGATAAATTGAGACCTAAATTTTGATCATGCACATGCAATGCATGATTTTTTGTTGGAACATGAATTCCATTTTTTAATGCAATTTATATGATGCATGGAAATACTAATGCAAATGATAGATGAACCTACCAGGAATAACTTACCTTTGAGGAGGATAGAGTAATTCGAGGTAGTGGGTGTTACCTATCCAGACCCGTACCATTCTACGGTTGCCTAGAATAGTAACATGATTTTGTGACGATGCTTTGCTTTCCCAGACCCGTACCATTCTACGGTCGCCTAGTATGGCGAAAGGAGCTGCTTTCTCAGACCCGTACCATTCTACGGTCGCCCAATACGGCGGGAAGGAGCTGCTTTCTCGGGACCCGTACCATTCTACGGTCGCCCAATACGGCAAAAGGTTTTGCAAGGAACTGCTTTCCTAGGACCCGTACCATTCTACGGTCGCCCAAGTATGGCAGAAATGAGCTGCTTTCTCAGGACCCGTACCATTCTACGGTCGCCCAATACGGCAGGAAGGAGCTGCTTTTTCAGGACCCGTACCATTCTACGGTCGCCCAATACGGCAGAAAGGTTTTGTAAGGAACTGCTTTCCTAGGACCCGTACCATTCTACGGTCGCCTAGTACGGCAGAAAGGTTTTGTCTAGGACCCGTACCATTCTACGGTCGCCTAAACGGGGATTCAATTTCCAAGACCCGTACCATTCTACGGTCGCCCGAATAAGGAATAGGTGTTGTCAAGGACCCGTACCATTCTACGGTCGCCTTGACTGAAAATTGATTTTTTCAGGACCCGTACCATTCTACGGTCGCCCGAATGGGGAAATTGCTTTTCCAGGACCCGTATCATTCTACGGTCGCCTATTAGAGCAATAAATGTTGTTTAGGACCCGTACCATTCTACGGTCGCCTAAACAGGGATTTTGCTTGGCCAAGTCAAGTGTCGATGCACTTGAGAGAGAATACCCGCACAATGACAAGTATTTAGAGTATGGGTAGAGATATACTTACCTGGTGATATCTCGATTCTTGGGGATATGTCTTTTAGAATTTAGATATCCCGTGGAGGTCTTTCACCTCATGGTAGAGGTTTTTCATCTCCTAATATCAAGAGACATTCTGAAAGACATGATTTAGAGCAAAAACTGATATACATTCATCAAAGAGATAGACAATCGAGCTACTCTAGAATGCACATTTCAAAGTTCAGTGGGGCTTCCATCCATTAAATCAAGGTTTATGCATAATGATTTTACCATATTTGCATCACCCAAATTTCCACAGGAGATAATTGTCGTTCAAGGCAATAACATGGATTTCTTAAAAATACTAAATGAGAGACTTTCAGTTAGAAAGGACTTTCACTCACTCTCATTTAGAATGGCTATTTTGTGAGAATCACTCAATCTCAATATCATCATATCGACAAGGGTCCGAGTATTCTCGCAAGCGGTACGACCATACCAATCTGAGAGGTCTTTAATAGGGACCGTAATGTGGGCTCCGTCAACGGTTTTAACAAAGGGGACTCTTTGAGTCAAGGCTATTTGAAAGAACAATTCCACAATCATCTCCGGGTTTACAAGTCAAGAACCCTGCAAAAATGAGAAAGAAATAATCCTGCTCGCACTTCTTCGAGCGATGCTTATAAACATATGAACTCCTACGTTAATTCAAGTGCCCTAATCTGAAGAGACTTTGTAAGGGACGTAACGTAGGTTGGGTTCATGGGTTGAGAAATGAAAAGATCATTAGGCTCAAAATGTGTGTAAGGGTAAGAGTTGATGATCATCTTGGCATTGCCACCAGTTTTCTTTTTCACCATCGGAGATTGTCTTCATGAAGTGCCTTATTGATTGTAAAAACTCGGTAATTTGAGTTCTTTGAGTATTGCTCCATTGGGATTCAATTCTTGCAATTGACAGTCACCTATCTTGACTTTCTTTTTTTCATCTATGGGCATTGGCCTTGCTTTTACCAGCACACTGCTTTTTTTTATGCCTCTAGTTCTCATGCATTTTTCTTCACTTCTTTTTTTCATGGGCATCGGCCTTGCTTTTATCAGGCACACCTGCTTTTTCATGCCCATTAGTTCTATTTTGAATTCAATTCTTGCGCATAATGCATGCGTCAAGCAATTACACTTTAAATGACACTATAACCTTTCAAGAGTCTTCATCTGCCTTTTGCCTTGCCCCAGTGTGGGGGTTGATCATCAACTGGTTTTGCCTTGCCCCAGTGTGGGGGATGATCATCAACTGGGTTTAAAGAAATGAAATTGCAGGCTCAAGTGGGCTATGCAAATGATATAAGTGTATAGGATAGAGAAAGAAATGCTCTTCGTCATCCTAAGGCACTTAAATTAACACATGAATTCAATGTAATAGCATAACTTGGAGATTGATGCAAGTGAGAGCAAGAAAATTTCTATTCATTTTCCTCACCTCATGATGCCATTTGATCTCTTAGTTGCCCCGATGTGGGGTGGTTCTTGACAGGGATAATTTGAAAGAATATCCATAAGTGTATAGGCTCAAAAAGGTTAAGCAATGGATCACCTGTAGTGTTTGGGATAGAAAAATGAATTGCCCCTCATCATTTCGGTCATCGTACCTTTTGCGAGAGAACTCTTTACCTTGCGGATATGGAACTTCCTACACTCATCTCACAAGTGTATAAGTATGGGACTGTATATAGAATAGGGCTTGCCTTTCATCATCCCGACACATCTCATTAAGCATTGATGTCACTCTATTGAATTGTCTATCTTGACAAATCTCCGCATGAAATTGGTGAGCTAAATCAATATGAAAATTCCCTTTTCAAAAGAGTCTAGCAACTTTAAGCATGAAAACAGTTTGTTACAAACAATTTATTGCACTCAAAACATGGTTTTAAGCATTCATTCAGGGGAATTGCTCCACAAAAGAATTGTCTCAACAATGGATGTCCTTGGATCATCTCTATCCATCAAAAGTGGAGATCCGCTTTTGCCCCCGCACAAGAGAACGTGCATGAATAGGATATTATGCAACATCGAGTAAATTCAAATTGCACAATCATTTTTGCTCGGATCGAGATTTTGTCTCAATCATGTCACTACTAGAATCAGAGTGCCCCAATTCTTCATCTGCAAGAAAAAGAACAAAAGTGTCAATTCCGAAATTAATTATATTCATGAATGCAATATATCCATTTCATCCAAAACAGATGATCCTCTTTTGACTTGTTCCATCATTTTCTCACGGAAATGAGAAACTTCATTTGGCCTTCGAGAATGACATCTCACACAAATTGTTATGAGATGTGCCACATATCACACTTTGGAATCAAGATGATTTTCTTCACTCTTGGGAGATGTCATTACAATCGGCTAGGAAATGATCATTTGCCTTCATGTCTATTTTCCTTCGGATGCATGTTGCCAAATCAACGGGCGAACTATCGCTGGAAATTGACGCATTATTTTCCAATGCCTCTCTGTTATGCTCGAGACATGAAGTAGTTGAGTTAGAAAAACAAACAAGGGTAACCTAATGCATGCTTTTGGAAATTGCTTGAAAATGATTTTTTTTTAAAAAAGAACAATGAAGTGTTTTTTGTTTTTGAAAAATTTTTTTAGGAGGAAGCATGAGAAAGTCCAGCCCTCGGGATTTCTCCGTGGATGATATTTTTCATGGTTGGACATCGTCATTGGACTGGTTTGGTATACCCCATCATGTCCTCAAAATTGAAAATAAAATTGTAATTTCATTGAATAGAATCAAATGAATTACATTATTGGAATGTAAATTGTGATTCCTAACCCCTAAAAAGAGGAGAGAAAAAAAAAAAAAAATCGAAAATGATTCCTAGAAAGTGAAAACGACTCCTAAAAAGCGATAAAAATTCTCATGCGGGAGAATGTGCTAGGTCACTCTTCATGGTCCATTTCTTCCAGAGGTTCTTCATCAATGTCTCCCATGACGAAATCGTCGAATAGGCTTGTGATTCCTCCTAGGGCGTCATTAGAGTTCTCTGTCTCTGGAGGCGTCGGATCGTCCATATCATCCCATCCACTTGGAACTATGTTGCGGGAGTCAAAGTAAAAGCCGGGAGGAGCCGAATACTTCACCAGGTAATCAAACTTGCCACTAGGCTGCCCCGAGTGTCCATCACTTCCACTTCATCTTGCCTCATCTTAGGGACATTGTCGCTTAGTTTTTTCGGCGGTGACCAACAGCGGGTCATCTTCCAGTCGCATGTCATCGAGCTCATTTGGGTCTTGCTTGACTGCGCAGATTACTTGTCTCGGGAGAGCAGGTGCAAGAGTCAAATCCGCTCGGAGGGATTGGATTTGAGCTAACATGAATTGCATAGAGGCGAGCAACTGTTGGAGTTGGTCTTCCATAGCGGAGATACGATCACACATTTCAGTTTGGTTGGCCATTCTAGCTCTTAATCGAGTAATAATGGGTGAACGTGGAGGATCCGTTGTCACCTAATGCATGAAGAAATGAAGGAAGGTAAGTATCTCAAGTGGAATGCGTCGATCCATGGCAACGTTCTAGAACTTTTATTCATTGATGGAGCTTTTGACAAACCAAACAGAATAGAAAGTCGAAATGCCCTAAATAAGTGAGCTAGGAAAGTAAATGACTCAACTTCCTAAAAATTAATCTAAACATGAAAATAACAAAATTGATTCAAGCATTTCATCTGGCTTGATCAATATACACTCGGGACACCACTCGGCGCAATCGTTTATTCTCCTCTTGAGCTTTTTCAGCAACTCTTTTGAGGCGTTTATTCTCAGCACGGTTGGTAATCTTCAACGACGCCTCTGGTATCTTCGGAAGCAACTCCTCGAGAATCTTGTGTTGTTGGATGTACTTAGTTGAGGCATAGTACTTTCTTTCTTTGCCTTTCAACTCTTCTTCGGGCCATTTGAGTTTTCGTGGATGGCACATATCCCACATCGATTTGATAGTGAGAATAGAATCTTCATGGCCTTGGCTTCCATCAACGAAGCTAACTTGGAGCGGATCCGCTTGTAACGCCGGGGAAGCTCTTGCACGACTTGATACCGACGAGTCACTCTAGTTGGATAGTACTCCAATGCTCCAAAGAATCCCAATAGGGGGATTGGGCCAACACCTCCACACGTGAGTCTTGCCACCCGAACTTGGAACCACATAGCATGCCATAGGAAACCCTTGGAAGTTGGTTTTTTCATGAAAGCTAGCCACCTAGAATAATGATAATCCGGTGCATGTTTTTGGTTGTTTTCAAATCTCATAATAGGGTGATTTGAATTACTAACATCATGTATAGTCATTAAACCACCAAATCCCTTTATATGAGAAATGAACCAGATTTGTAAAAGTTCAGGAGAGGAATGGAGAGTCTTATCACCACCTCCTTTGAATCGAGTGAGGGAAAGAAAAGTTTCAGTCGGGACCGGTGTTTACAAAATTTTTTCTTTCCAACACTTGTCTAACTAAATGAGCAATCAAAGGATTAATAGCATTTTTGCAATAAGGAAATACTATAAACCCAAAGAAAGCTAAAAGGAAAACCCTACGCATTTGAAATGAGGTGCCTTTTTCAAAATATTCTTTCGAAGAGATAAAGGACATGCATTACGGTGAGCCTTTAAAACCTTTCTTATGTCGTCTTCCTTAATTCTTAGAAAATCAGATAAGGCCATAACAGGGATCTATTCCGATAGGCGGATTAATCAATTCAGCTTTCAAGGATTTCCCTATGGCAATGCTATATTCTTCTAAGGTGGGAGTGAGCTCATGCTTACCGCCGAAGATAAAGGTAGAGGTCTCGGGGCACCAACAATGGGCGAGTGCTTGGATGAGGCCGCCATGGATATTGATGCGCAGCAGTGGAAGTAGGCGACCAATATGCGACTCTATGAACTGACAGCCATCTTGATTTAACTTGTCCCACCAAATGCTAAGCTCTTCCTTCGGAGGAAGAATAATTCGAATGTCCGAAGTCCCCATTGTATATTGATCAAGACTCAGGACAATCCTAATGCCATGGACCGACAAAATAATGTAATAAAGTAAGTAAATTGCAAAGGCAAAAATTTAGAGAACTTACTTTACCAATGGTGAGCAATCACATAGACATGCGCATGGTAAGTGGCTCGATTTCTAATCTATAAGGCTTATCAAAGTGGAGCCACAAGGATGATCGGACTAGCCACGGGCTTGTGGACTATGTCGGGTCCTCATGACTCCGGCTTAGTCAAAGAGCCGACCCGGGTCGCGGGCATGCGGACCGAGGTGGGTACTCTTGACACCATGAAAGAAATTTCGGGATTGAGATGGGCGACTCGCACCGCGAGCATGCGGTCGGAGTGGTATCCATCTCAACGCCATCCTAAATGATCCTATGCGGCCCAGTCCGGCGGCGGGTTGTGTGTGCAAAAGTGTAGTGTAAATGCAAAGCATGCACAATAGTTTATATCAAGCAACACTTCAACATGAAAATAAACCATACATTCCTTCATCTCCCTAGAAAACAGAGGTTAGCAAACACTTCCCTTATACCTCCCAATCTGCAAAAACATTTAACACCTAAATGTTAGGGACGTACTGAATCCTCGCTGCCAAACAAAAAGATTTTTTTCAAATTGAAGAGAAAATTGGCCTAAGTCCACTAAGAATTTCAACACAAATCCCCAGCGGAGTCGCCAAGCTGTCGCGACCAATTTTTTTTCGATGAACCACCTATGGTTTGGCTAATGGATTGTTAAGCCTAAACTTAACTCGGGCTCTCCCAAGCCCATACCAATTCGCGACTTAGGTTTGAGTTCTTAACGTGCAATTGATTTTTAACTAGGAGTCGCCACTAATCTGTTTTTGGTGGGTCGATTAGAAACCCAAGTAAAGTAACGGGAGGTTTACTTTACTCTTACGAACCAGAGACTATGGGTACGGGGACTTGGTTACACTAGATTTCTCTAATGCCCTTTTCGGTACCATTCTTTTATTTCCCAAAATGCTTTTGCAGGCAACTTGAATTGATTTTGAATCTAATTCCCTAACATGTGAGGCGATCATGCGGGTGCGCAAACCACCAATTTAACATCCAAGAAAGCAATAAATAAATTGCAGGACTTACCTTAGAGCAACGAAAGCATCTGCGTTGTTAGATTAAAATTCACATCAACAGTCCTAGATATGATTTCTAATTAACAAGCAATCATTCAATTTTTTTTCACTTTATTTAATGAGAATCTAGTCTATATGCAATGCAATGCTTCTAATCTAATATGAAATGATATAGCATGGCAATATGACTTAAACTATATGACATGAGTAAAATATTTTTTTTGTTTTCTTAATGAACATGCAATAATTAAATATGCAATCTAAATTAACAAAATGACCTAATCTTAATGACGGGCAATTTCTAATTAAATGAACCTAGTAACAATCACTAAATGACGTGCATCTCATAAACTTAATTCTATATGACGTGCACATGATTTTTGTTTTCCTAATAAAAATGCAATCTATCCTAATATGCAATGACGTGCAAAGAATGCGCTAATTCTAATTTTCTTTTTCTTTTATGAAGTTCGAAATTAAAATTGCCAAATAATTAAACGTGCAATTCAAACTTAAAACTAACATCCTAAATGAATGCATTTTTTAGATTTTTATTTAAGGAATTCGAAATAAATAAATTTCCTATTCTAAACATGCAAAATAACCTAAAACAAGTAACATCCTAACATGCATCTAATCTGACTCAAATGTTTTTCCCTTTACGGGAGCAAGCAAATAAGGCATTAAGAACAGCACGGCACCAAATATCAAGCAAGATATCATCCACGTCCATTTAATTTCAGGAAATAAATTGACGAATCGTATCTCGCGCATGAGATCGGATTGGCCAATTTTTAATAAAATCACGAATCATATCTCGAGCTTGAGATCGGATTGGTGATTTTCCGTACGATTGCGGGTCGTATTTCAAGCGTGAAATCGGACCATCAATCATGTGTACGTTGCGAAATTAGGAAGATTTCCCAACTTAAAAGGCTAACCGGTATTTTGTGGATATGATGACATCATTCAAATATTCATACGAGCTAATCCCATAAATTAGGTAATAAGGATATATGAAATTTGAATTAAAAGATATTCTTACCTAATATTCGGTGTCACGTAGACCACGTTGTCAAATTCGGTCAAGCAACGGACGGCGGGATGACTCACGGGTGGCAAATCAAGACGACGTGCTGCTCAAAGATGGTGTCTCGCTCAATAACCAATAGCAAATTTCGAGAGGTGGCTGATGCTTCGTTGATTTGGCCTGAAAAATAAATGCACAAAAGACTGCCAACTCGATGGGGTAGCGTTCAACGGCGGAGGATTGACGGTGGTCGGAAGCAACAGCGCCAAAGCAGCAACGCGGTTGGGTGCAACGCTCGGACTCGGTTGACTTCTCGGGTGGCACGTATGCAGGGAGTAGCTTGGCCGTCGTTGACACCTCACTAGGACAGCAGCACGATGTAGCGGTGATGGAGACAGAAGCACGACCACAGGTCTGGCCGTGGAAGGGGCGGATGCGTGGAAGGAGCGTCTCGGCTAAAAGCTAGTTGAGATTCCTCGTGTCTTCTCTCTCTCGCGTTGGTCTCTCTGAAATTCGGAATCCCCCACCTCTCTCAGTTTACTGCTCTATTTATAATGTGGCAGCTCCAAGTCGATTGAATACGTGCTGAATATTCCCTTTTTGATTTTATTTCTTCAAATTGAAGATCAGCTTGCAAGTTCTGTCGATTTCTCCCCTTTCTTGCCGCGAATAGATCCATGGGTATATCCAACAATATTTCTTTCTTTGTCCTTGAGTTGATGCAGAGAATTCGTTTCCCTTATGGATGCGTGCGATTTCTTTGATGGTGCACTCTTTCTTGTTTAAAAACAAGAAATAATGTAGCATAAATACCAATATATTGATTCTTTCAACTTTCTCGCACGTATCCCTTTTCTTTCCTATTCTCTACCAGCTTTCGATTCCTCAAAGACGTCTCCAGCACATCTTTCCTTTCCTTAATTACTGAAAGTCGCGTGCCCACACAAAATTGAAAGAATTTTTGCATGGGTCAATGGGTCAAAACTTTCGCTTAACAGAATTAAAACTCTGGCATTTAAAGGGTGCGGTCATCATAGCCTTTCAATGGGCTTGACCCCATTTTGCGGTCCAATGGACTGGAGATGTTTCAAGCCGCAACCAATTGTGAGATTGTGTTCCCATCGTTATTTTTGGCGGTCACAAGGTCATCTGCATCTCCATCTTCGACAACTTCTTGAGCGCATCGGACTGATCGTTCTCCACTTGATCCTACGCTTGATGGCCACGTAGTGGAACGGTGCCCAACCACCTTTGTCCTCGATCATGCAAAGATCATGACCTACTATTAGAAGCTCCCTCGTGACTTTCAAATCCCCGTGGCCGATCAATTGCAAATGTAATAAAAAGAAATGCTCCTAAAACTATATGTTATGCAATTTTTTTAAAAAATTAATCCCTGATTTTTATGCAATAAGTAAATGATTGGGTCGCCAAAATTTAGGTGTCAACAAAGATCAATCACTTAAAAACAATATAATTCATGGGGCAAACTCATGGATTATTACTATTATTTTAGAAATGGAATGCATTCTTTTAATTTACACCTCTTAAAAATTAGTGATTGGCCCTAATAATTTCTAAGAATCTAATACATCATAGACAAGCTCTAGAAGCAATTATCTCATTAAGAACACAGCACCACCAGAATTTCATATAAAATAGAATAGTCCATGCATTACAGCTTTTGAAATTCGCACAATCCAGCTTGCACAGTTTTAGAAAACATTTTAATTAAATACCCAAATGACCTTCAAAAATTATGAAATTCGAATATGTGATCGTCAAGACATAAATGCAGATATTGCATGAAGAACACTACACCAAAAGATCCCCATATAATTCAGTATAGTCCATGCATCACGGCATTACTATTCTGACATTTCAACTTGCACAGTTTTTGAAACATTTTCGGTTAAATAGGCAAATGAACTTCAAAAATTACGAAATTTGAATATATTATAGGCAAGACATAAAGAGAGATATTTCATGCAGAAAACGTTTCCAAAAGAATCTCATATAAAACGATATAGTCCACGCATCACAACTTACAAAGTCCGAACACATCAGATTGCACAGTTTTAGAAACATTTCCGATTAAATACTCAAATGACCTTAAAAATTATGGAATTCGACTATGTGATAGGCAAGACCATAAGGTAGATACTTCATGAAGACATCGAAGTCAAATTCGTTCTAGATAATTAAATATAGACGGTTAAAACCCCTGTTCCTAGTACCGAAATTTCCAGATCTAACCATCTCCAAAGGACCACGATTTCACCTACCCATTCTTGTTTTTTTTCTCTAATTTTTTGATATGTTAAACCTCAGGATGTCCTTTACAACTTTTGTTAAGAAATCGAAGTGAAATTTCAACAAAAAGATTGCCTTACCATCCATGCATTCATCAAGGGTCGGTACTAAAATTTCCAGATCTAGTCTTCTTCAAAGAACAATGATTTCACCTACCTATACTTGTTCTTTTCCTCTAAATTTTTTATATGTGATACATCAAGATGTCCTCTACCACTTTTGTTAAGAAGTCGAAGTAGGATTCCCACAAAAAAATCACATGCAACTCAAAATCTCACGGAGGAACGGGCTGACTTTTCCAAATACAGCATGCACAACATTCACATTCCTCCCCATTACTTCGAAATCTCCTCACCTCCACCACATCCAACACTCACCAGCCAACATGCACACGTTTTAGCTAGCAAAGAGTAGAGAAATGGACTCTACTTGCCTCGAATTTAAGCACAAAACAGCAACAAACGGCGGGCAAGGCGGCGAACGGACGGCGGTGAGCTAGGCGGACGATCGGCGGGCGGTCCTCCTCCTTCTTCCTTTCTTCCTTTCTCTCTTCCTCTCTTTCTTTCCTTCCCTCTACCGTGCGACACACCTCTCTCTCTCTCTTGGTTCCCTTGGCTCAATCCAGTCACTTTTTCCCCTAATTTTCCTTCCCTCCATCATTAGCCATAATTAGTTTTGCATGGCTTGACACATGGCCAACTTCAAGGGACAAATGGGGGAGGCATGCAAACCGGTCTCTCCCCCTTCTCCGTGCGGTCGACAGCCCTTTATGGGCTCCATGGGCCGGCCATTTTGGCCCATCTTAGGCTCAACACTCTTGGGCCTAAGACCCAAGCTTAAATGACCCAAGCTTTCCTTTAAAAACCGGCTTAATCCCTATTAAATCAAAGTACTAAATTACAAATTTAAATGGCTATAATACCTTGTAAGATAGATTAATAAAGTCCAACTTATAAAATTCATGGCCAAAACATAATTTCCTCATCAAATAAATCTTGATCTCACATGGGCATGGAACATGTTTCCAACAAAATATTCACCCATTAGGTGCTCGGTCATTAATTCTATTACACCTCTTTGGTCTAAAGACCACAACATAGGTCATTGATGCGTCCATCGCCCTTCCATGGCTCATAGCACATTTAGGGATTTTCATGAAATTCTAGGATGCCACAATGCATATCTTCATCAAAAATTTATAAGTTACAAATGTTTTGTTGGTTTTTTTCTTTTTTAAGTATAGGCTTTTACATGGCAGCTATAGTGCTAAAAATTTGCAGCAAGATGGGTGGCAATGATCTGCTGTAGTGTGTTGAAATAGTTGTTCATGATTGTGAATCGTTTGATAGGAGAATCGTGGTCCTTTGAACAGAAAAAGTTAGCCCAAAGCAACTTGCTTAATGAATTAGTTGCTGATTTTTGAATCGTTACTATTTCCAAAGTAAAATTAGGCAACTTGCTTCATGGATTCATGGTGTACCTAATTCTTTTTATTGTTAGTGTAAAGCACATGTTTCCGTTCTCCTTCTCGAACAGTCTAATTTAGTTGTCTTTGATGACTTGTAGATGTGCGATAGAAAGTAAGATGCCATTGCTAGGTGGATCATTAACATTTATTTCAGTAGGTGCAAGTTGTACAAAGATGCTTGTTTGTTAGTCCTATTAATTATGGTCAATTTCATTCATCGCTAGACAAGAAAAAAGGTCGGGCATCACCAACTAACAATGTACAATCTACTAGAAATTATACTCTAGGCATAACACCTATGAATAGGAAAATCGTGCAAAGGACCACAATTCTCCTATCAAGTGGTTCTCGATCATAAGGTTACTGAGAATGTATGGCTGCAATTTTTTTTTTTTTTTAAAAAGCCTTGGTGTTGGTCTTTGTTTAATGTTTTAGGTAGGTGAATGTCTTGGTCTTCTTGGACTAAATAGTTCTCTCTCTCCATTAGCTCACTTCTGCTTTAAATAAGATGGAACTAAGCAAAAGGATAGGAAAATTTAAATAACTTCTGGACAATTTCAACTTTTGCTCATGAGTTCCTAAATTAAGATTCAATTAAAAGAATACATACACCCTGATTATGAGCCGATGCGCGGCATGGATACTCTACTAGTGTGTGTCCTTTTCCTAATGGTTATTAGTTAAAAAAATAGATAAAAAACAGATGGTTAAATTTAAAATTTGTTTAGATTTGAACCCAATTAATGAGGTCAATCAATTATGAAATATGAAATTATATTAGATTACCAATGTTCATGCACGGGCAACGTGCAGACGTAGACATGTGAATATTGCGCACATATTTTCGTATTACATGTAATTAAAAATAGGAATTAGAACAAAATGAACTGTTCATGTGGTTGATTGTTTCCAAATTTTACTCAAACCTTAGAACTTGGCATACTTGAACCAAGTATAATTACCTACAACAAAATGAAAATCGTCAAATGCACTAATCTAATTTGGTCCGTAGAGGCCTCAATTGCAAGCAATGTCGATTTTAATTGACCATTGAATTTTTTTTTTTTTAAAATTCAAGACTTACCATAAAGCCAGTGAAAAGCACCAAAATTAAATGGACGCCGAGTGTTATAGCCTTGTCCCAAGAAGGCATAATGTACTTCAATACCGTTGACTAGAGCTGTTAAATGGGTGGGTCAGTCGGGTTTAGGTTGAGTAAAAAATAGTCCAACAAATATTGACCTATTTAACCTATTTTAATCCATTTTCATGCAATATAAATTTTTTGACCTAGACCCGACCCAACTCATACCCGATCCATACCCGACCTAACCCATGTTAGTAAAACCCTTCCATATTTAACCAAATTTAGGAAAACTTATTCTTGTGACTTCTTTTAAAGATTATATTGATAAATACTTCCAAATATATGAAAGCTTATTTCTTATGATTTTTTTAAATGATATTGTTAATTTAATGGACAATTTTTATAATTTTTTTTTAAAATTGAGGCTCTCTTTTATCTTGAAAAATATTTTTATAAAGTCATTTTATTGAAAAATAAAAATATATTTTTTATATTTACCTGAAATTTGAAAAATCTGATTGCATGCCTTTTAATATTATTTATTTTTTTAAATATAATTTCTAATTAATTTTTTTAATTTTTTTAAAATCGATTTTTTAAATAGATTTTTAATTTCTTTTTCTTTTCTTTTTCTTTTTCTTTTTCTTTTCCTTCGCCGCCGTCGGCCATGACGATGGTGGACGAGCCGAACCTCACCAGCCTCGGGCGAGGCTCCATCTCGCTAGTCCGGCAAGGTTGAGCTCGCTAGAGGCCGATGAGCTCAAGTCTCACTAGATCGAAGAGGCTTGAGCCTCACCTGACATCGGCGAGCTCAAGCTCATTGGAGCTAGCCTCGAGCACAATAAGCTCGAGTCTCGTCGAATCGATGAGGCTCGAGCCTCGCAGCCCCTCGCAAGCTCGAGCTTGCTAGAGCTCGCCGAGCCCAACAAGCTCGATTCTCGCAGAATCAATGAGGGTTGAGCCTCACCAATCATCGTGGAGGTCTTGGCCTCACCCGATCAATGAGCTCGAGCTCGTTTGGCCGGCCATTGGCGAAGGAAATGGAAGAAGGAAGAAGAAATTAAAAAAAAAAAAAAAGCAAAGAAAAAAAGAAAAAAAGATTTCGATTTTTTAAAATATTTTTATAAGAGGAAGAGAGAGTGTGGATGAGTCTAATGGGTTGAAAATCGATCTAAACTCAACCTATTTAAGACCTATTTATTTTAGCCTTTAAATTTATAATCCATTCAAGGCAATCTCTTTAAAATTAAGTAATCCATATATGATCCATTTATATTTTAAATAGGTTATATATGAGTTTAAAACCCATCTTGATAGGTCTACCGTTGACTTGTGTATATAACTTTACATTTATCATTTATAATCGCCTAGTAGTTACACATGACAAAGGAAATCAGAGAATATTTCTCGGCTTATAAAAAATAAACAATTTTTTTGTCAGAAAAAAATATATACAATTTGATTGTGCCTTATGTCAAGCATTTGGGATCTGGCTAAATAAGGAAAAGAAAAGACATTCAAGAGGAGACGCTTATTCGATTTTACATGCGAAAGCAATAACTTCATAAAGAAACCCCATCAATTTCATTCTATATTTATGGCTTCCAAAAATAATATAATTGACTTAAATAAAACCAGATAATGAGGTGCATGAAATTTCTTACCTATATGCTAGCCATCAAGCATCTAAATTTTTTTTTTTTTTCCGTTAAATCAATTACCTCCACATTTCTAATGTGGGTCAACGTGAGACCTCAATCGAAACCGTGAACGAACAGAGTCAATATGACATGAACACTATTAAATAGCCATTAACTATCGACATTGGCGTCCGATATGTTCCTTGTGGTATCAATTTTGTATCTTGCAGGTCAGGATAGATGTTTCAGATGATATCATCCATCTCTCAAAGAGTGGGAACAAATTATCTACAAATATTATTTAGGCAATTTCGTTGTAATTGGCTAAGAAATCTTAGTAAAGTTTTATATTATGTGTGGCCGTACAGTTACATCCAATGATAATGTTATTAATATAATTTTTAGACGTAAGAAAATCGAGTACAAAGAACTATTCAATCAAATATTTGATAATCCACTAAAATATTTCGAGTGTATAGCTCGAATTTTTATGATCGAACCGTTCCAAGAAGAAAATCTAAAGGAAATCGATATTGGGAACTTTATATTCTCCCCATGCGCTTGACATTTAGCCAATGAAATCTTTTGGTGCATGAAATTAACAAAACCATCTCCTTTCTCTTTCACATAAAAGAATGAGTAATCTTACAAAAGAAAAGACCGAAAAATGAATCATAAGGATGAGTTTGTAGAACAGATATTGTGTAAATTAAAGTACGTTGAGATTTGAAGCTAGACAGACTAATGATTGTAGAACAGATATCGAGTAAGTACTTGAATTATTACCCATTTTACAATCAAGTGCCTAATTTTTTCATTTAATCATTTACCTCAATTTTTCAAATTTGGGTCAATATGAGGTCTTCATTAAAATTGCAGATGAAAAATGTTGAAGTGATGCTAAAGTAGTTAAATAGTCATTAAATGTCCGTATTAGAGTCCAATATGATATGTCAAAATGTTGTCACGTCGGCAAAGACAATTGATGCTAAGATTGTATAAGCCAATACACACTCTTCTCATCACCTAATCTGCAGGATGAGTGAATCATGTCAACAAAATCATTATGACATGGTAATTCATCGATGTCTCAAATTAAGCCAATAGATATATAAAACAATAGAGATTAATCAAGAAATAGTGCAGGGAAGTTTTAATAGTAATGGAAAAACAGATATTCACATAAGGGATGGAAGGGGAGGGATGTGAAAAGGGAAGCAACAAACTCTAATTTGCATCCTGCAAAGTCTTGAATGGCCTGAAATATCTTGAAGTTTCTTTCCCATCAGCACTATTTCACTTTTTCTTCACTTTCCAAACAAAAGCTCGGGATATGCAGTAAAGCCTCTCGTGTGTACCTTATTCAGCCTTTAATAACTAGCGGATGAAATACAAATTAGTACGTCAGTTGGGGGTCTGGGCCCTCGGAGGGGTAAAGTCCTCAATACTATGTTTGATTGGACATGGTGACAAAAGATGCTAAGGCAAGGTCCTCACAGTCCCATTTGTCTTAATATGTATGGGACCTATCTTTCGTCCCTATAGATGAAAATGACCCAGTAATTTTTTTTTAAACATATACATAGCCTCATAGCCTCCATGATTCCTCACATCCTTGAGCAAAATGAAGTTATGCCAACCTCAAATAACAAAACTATCGAATCTATTGAATCATAACCTTAAAAGATCTCTCCACGATTCTTTAAGTTGAGCTTATATGAGTCTCTACTCTTTACCATGTAAGATGCAATAACATAAAAACTTTAAATACTCAAACAACTTTGATAGAAAACAACAAGAAAAATTGGCTCAGTTCGATTCAAGAAAGGAATGTAATGAAAAAATCCAAATGGGATTAGAAGTCAAATACAGATTCCAGCGTCCAAAGATGCACTACCATTCCTCCACAAAGAGAGGCAAAATGTGGCCAATAAGCAGGTGGTTACAACCACGTCTAGGAAGTATAGTATCGTCCAACAATCCCACATCTCCTAAAGTTAGGAAACCTCAAATTATCAAAGTAAGTATAATTAGCTCAAAAATAACCATTTGATAGATAAAATTTGTAAATACCTAAATTTTGCCCAAAAGTCATTTTCATATATTTTTGAAAAAATGGAATCCATTTTCCTTCAAAACTGTTATTTTGCAATTAAAGCATACCGGAATTTTAACATGTACAATTAGGTTCCTTCGAATTTATTCCCCCAAAAAAGGAAAAAATTAAAAGTAAAATGGGAACCTCTGAGGAAAAAAGACACCCGGCTGAATCCATCTTGTTTCTCCTGCTCGTTTCCTTTAAAGCCACACTGCCTTGCTCTTTCTTCAACCACCGTCATCATCAACATCAAACTCACGCCCGCAGACTCCACTTTCACTCAATTCACTTCTTGCATGCCTGTCGATTGTCGCCAATCCCCGCCATTTTCAATCTGCCCAATCTCCTACAAACGTATCCTAGCCGTAGCTCCATCGATATCGTTGTTCGTCGTTGCAAGTGGTGGCCACGCTTTGCCGTAGCTGAATTCACATACCTAAACTGTGAACCGCCGAATCTGGCGCTTGTTCCCCAGCTCAACAGTGTTCTCTGTTAGACAAAATAATTCATATGCGGAAGCCAGGATCGTTTATAGACAAACCTCCAGCCATTGTTCTTGTTCTCATTCGTCTAAAAGACCTGAAAATATAAAGAAAATTGGGCACACGCTACTAACCCAATTCACTCTCGTACTGATGGTGTATTCTGAATGAGAGAGTTTGAGTTAGACCTTATAGTTGCCCGTTAGAATGAACGATCGTTCCTTTATAAACCGTCTTCCATCAAGGCGGTTATCAAATGGGCGGTTATCACGAAAAGGTACGTATGTGGAAAAACTGCATGTTGAATAACCGCCACTTTAAGAGAAAATGTGGGTCTATAAATGTGGGATCATAAAAATAAATAACATTCTCTCACTTGATCCCATCATTTCCATCATACAGATTATCCAATTAATTCCACAAAAACTTTATGCTTAAAGAAAAGAAACAAAACACATGGATCATGGCGACATGTCCTCTAAGAGCGAGTAATATCTTCCATGTATCACAATGCATCTTATTTCTTTAATGTCAGCCTATATGTGACAACACATCTTAATGAATAAACCCTATGTTTATTCCAGAACCAAGGTTAAATGTTATTCTCATAAACAACATAATGTGTACACCTAAATTGAGAATCAACATTACAACTGAATAAGAGTTTCATACAAATGTAAATCGTCCATATGACGACAAATTACATTATGGGACCTTCTCCCATACTAGTCACATGATCCTTATACTTCATTGGTGGCATGCCTTTAGTTAAAGGATCAGCAATCATCAATTCAGTGCTAACGTGTTCAATGACCACTTTATTCTCCTTAACACGTTCCCTTATGGCTAAATACTTAATGTCGATATGCTTACTTTGACTGCCACTTTTGGCATTTTTAGCCATAAAAACCGCAGCTAAATTGTTACAATATATTCTTAATGGCCTAGAAATTGAATCAACAATTCTAAGCCCAAGAATGAAACTCTTCAACCATACACCATGTGAGGTAGCCTCAAAACAAGAAACGAACTCAGCCTCCATAGTGGAAGTAGCAGTCAAAGTCTGCTTAGCACTTCTCCATGACACGGCTCCGCCCGCCTAACATAAAAATGTATCCAGATGTTGATTTTCGTGAATCAACGCAGCCCGCGAAGTCTGCATCCGAATAACCGACTACTTCCAGGTTGTTAGTTCGTCTATACATAAGCATGTAGTCTTTGGTACCTTGAAGGTATCTCATGACTTTCTTTATAGCTCTCCAAAGGTCTATACCGATTACTCGATATCTTCCTAACATTCCCACAAAGAAAAAGCAATGTCGTTGAGTGCAAACCTCGAGCATACATCAAGCTTCCGACAGCAGAAGCATATGGGATGTTGTACATTTGTTCCCTTTCTAGATCGTTCTTCGAGCATTGGTTCAAATTGAACCTATCACCCTTCACGATGGGTGCTATACTTGGTGAACAATCTTTCATCCGAAATCTCTCTAAGACCTTATTGATATAGGCTTCTTAAGATAGTCCTAAAATTCATCGAGGTCTATCTCTTTGAATCTTAATGCCAATGACATAAGATGCCTCACCCATATCCTTCATATCAAAACTCTTAGAGAGAAATTATTTCACCTCATGTAGCAACCCCTTATCATTGGTTGCAAGTAATATATCATCCACATACAGCACAAGGAAACAAATTTTACTCCCATTGACCTTCTGGTATATACATTGATCCATGACATTCTCTACAAAACCGAATGAAGAGATGACATCATGGAACCTTAAGTACCATTGGCGGGATGCTTGTTTCAAGCCATATATAGATTTCTTAAGCTTACACACCAAATGCTCACCTTTACTAGAGGAGAATTCTTCAGGTTGTTTCATGTAAACCTCCTCCTCTAGTTCTCCATTGAGGAACGCCATTTTCACATCCATCTAATGTAATTCCATATCAAAATGGGCAACCAATGCCAAAACAGCACGAAGAGAATCTTTCTTAGATACATGAGAAAAGTCTCCGTGTAATCGATTCCTTCCTTTTGAGTGAATCCTTTGGCAATGAGTCTAGCTTTATATCTTTCAATGTTACCCAATGAATCCTTCTTAGTTTTGAAGACCCATTTACAACCAATGGCCTTCGCACCGTCGTAACTCAACCAAATCCCGTGACTTCGTTAGATGCCATAGAACTCATCTCTTCCTTCATGGCATTGTACCACAAATTGGATTTATCACTATCCATGGCTTGTGAAAACATTTCGAGATCATTCTCAGCTCCAATATTGTAGTCGACTCTTGTAAATACACAATATAATCACTAGGAATTGCCGATTTCCTTATTCTAGCAGATCTTCTCAATGTTGAATCAACATTCTCTTGAGGAGCGTGTTGTTCAACCGGTTGTTCAACAGTTTCGGTAATTGCTGAACAACTGGATCTACTAAATCAATATCGCAGGTTGTGGAACTTCAACGATTGGTTGTTCAATAGCCGGTTGAACCGAAGGAGCATTATGAGCAACAACCAACCTTAAACTTGAGGTTGAAGGTTGAGTTACTTAATGATCTTTCTTAGGAACAAGGTCCTTCGATTGATCACTCCCACTAATCAAGTCATTTTCAATAAATTTAGCGTTTCTTAATTCCACAATCCTAGTGGTGTGAGATGGACAATAAAACCTATATCCCTTAGACCTTTTAGCATATCCACTGAAATACCCACTTATGGTCCTTGGGTCCAACTTCTTTTCTTGTGGATTGTAAACTCTCACTTCAAACGGGCATCCCCAAACGCGTACATGTTGCAAACTCGGTTTCCAACCTTTAAATAACTCAAAAGATGTTTTTGGAACAGCCTTGGTCGGAACTCGATTTAATATGTACACTGCCGTCTTAAGTGCTTCGGTCCACAAGGACTTAGGAAGTTTGGAGCCACTAAGCATACTCCGCACCATGTCCAATAATGTCCGGTTTCTTCTTTCCGCTACACCGTTTTGTCCGGAAAACCAAGCATAGTATATTGGGCAACTATCCCATGCTCATGAAGAAACTTTGCAAATGGACCAGGTGCTTGTCCATCTTTAGTGTATTTACCATAGAATTATCCACCTCTATCTGATCTCATGATCTTAATTTGCTTACCACATTGTTTCTCTACTTCCGCCTTAAATACCTTAAAGGCATCTAATGCTTCATACTTATTATGAATCAAGTAGAGATACATGTAACGTGAGTAATCATCTATGAAAGAGATGAAGTATTTCTAACCCCACGAGTCCATATCCGAACTACATATATCCGTATGTATGATTTCTAATATTTCTGTACTCCTCTTGGCACCTTTCTTCGACTTGTTGGTCTGCTTTCCCTTTATGCAATCCACGCAAGTATCACAATCGTAAAATCTAAAGTACCGAGTACTCCATCATTTACTAATCACTTAATTCTTTCTATGGAGATATGTCCCAATCTCCGGTGCCACAACATAGAGGAATGTTCTTTCACAACACATCGTTTTAAACCAGCGTTATCATGAACATGCATCGCATCATAATAGGCATTGTCTTGTAAATTAATTCGAAAAAGACCATCAGACAAAGTACCACTCCCAACAATTTCAGATTTAAACGATAAACAGAATGTCAAATCTGAAAAGTTAAAAGAGTAACCCAAAGGTACAAGTCTTGAAACTGAAATTAAGCTTCTAGAGAAACTAGGAACATAAAAGGTCCTTTCCAAATTCAAAACAAAGCCACTATTGAGAACTAGTCTATATGTCCCAATAGCTTCCACATGCGAACGCATCTTGTTTCCTGAATAGATGCTTTGTTCACTTCCCACCGGCTTCCCGTGGTTTTGGAAATCCCGCAAGGAATTCGAAATGTGGATTGTAGATCTCGAATCAATCCACCAAGTGTTGTGACTTACATCAGCCATATTAGATTCATAACAAACACAAGAGATTGGATTACCTTTCTTCTCAAGCCAGTCCTTAAATTTGATGCAATCCTTCTTAATATGCCCCTTCCTTTTATAGAAGAAACATTTGGATTCTTTCTTAATGTCAGCTTGGGGAGGTATTTTACCTTTTCCCTTATACTTGCCATGACTCTTATTCTTTCCTTGTGTTGCCAAATGAGCACTTTCTCCCAATTCCATAATCAGTCTTTCCTCCTCTTGAACACACATGGTCATGAGTTCATTAATTGACCATTTATTCTTATGTGTGTTGTAAGAGATCTTGAAAGGTGCATACTGTTGTGGGAGAGTGTTCAGAATATAATACACAAGGAAGGATTCAGATATCTCAACCTCAAGGTTCTTAAGCTGAGCCGCAATATCCCTCATTTGCATGATGTGCTCACGCACACCTTTAACACTAGTGAGCTTCATTGATGAAAACTTCATAATTAGGGTCATGGCATGCGCCTTCTCAAAACTCTCAAACTGCGCATCTATGGCCTCCAATAAGGCCTTAGCATTGCTATGTTGAGCAACCAAACCACAAAAACTAGGAGATATCTTAACCCTTATAAACATAGCACAAACGCGGTTGGACCGCTCCCATTGATTATAAAGGGCTATCTCAGCTGCAGTGCTCGAATCAGTAGGAGTAGGTGGTTTGTCTTTCCTTATAGCATAGTTAATGTCCATCCACCCTAATTGAAGAAGAACTGACTCCTTCCAAACTTTATAGTTCTCACTATTTAGTATGGGAACATCAAATTTAAATTCAGAGAAATTCACAGGTTGTAATGCTGCATATCATAAAATCATGCTTATGTCACAAATTTGAGGCAAAGATACATAAATCACGTTTTACCAATGTAAACATGTTACAAATATGAATCACATAACATAAAAACTGCCTGTGGGCTAAGTTTTTAATTTAAATAGATTCATAATTACATCATGAAGAAACTACCATATTATATACCTTTTCTTAATTCATGTGGGTAAATTAAGAAAATAATATGATATTTCATCCTAATTAATCATATTAATACAATGAAAATTCCTGTGGGATAAAATTCATCATATTAATATAATTAATTACAATCAATGTCCATTTCTAAATATGATCCGAAGGCTCTTAATATATAATTTAATTAATTAAAGATGCTGTGGCCACTCTCTAATTAATTAAATATATGGACCATTGGACATTTAATTTCATGCATAAAATACTCATAAAAAATACATGAAATGACATAATAAATAAATACATCAAGGGCAGAACAATAAATAAATAAATTTGCCAAGGGCAGATTGTAAAATCGTAAAAAGAGAGGGCCAAAAGTGTAAAAACAGCCACGGGAAGAGACGACGGCGCGTGCCGAGCACGCACGTGTCCGTGCACGTGCGCCGCCGAGCACGCGCTCGAATCCGCGCGGGCGCGTGCCCCGCACGCATGCGGTTTAACACGCAAGCGCATGCGTTGCACACGCCAAGCAACTGCCGCGCGTGAGATCCATGCGCCAGCAGTTGTTGCGCGCGTGAGAGCACATGGCCCGTGGATTCCATGCGCCTGCAACGCAGCGCGCGTGGCTCCACGCGCATTCTTCCTCGCAAACAGAAGCTTTTCCGTCTGTTTTTCGCCATTTTTAGCCGCGATTTCACCACCGTTTCTTCTCTCGGCAGCCCATCTCGACCAAAATAAATGATGGGTTTTAAAAAGCATGCTGGCACGACTACATGGGTCCCAGTTACGGCGAAAATGACCAAGAAATTGGCCTCAAATCTAATGAAAACTCCAAAACGCAAATCCTCAACCACCATGACTTCCGCTGCCCGATTAGCCTCCGGTGAACACGAATATACCGGAAAAACTCATGGCTAATGATCCTCATGGCGGTGCGACCGCACGGGTCCGAAATCAAGGGGTGGGTCGCTGGAATTTGCCTGGAATTTGCGAGTTTCTCTCTTGGCCTCAAAACTCCTAATTATTGTTCATGTTCTAAAAGCCCGAAAATACGCCAAAAATTCAACAAAAACAAGGCAGAGGCACTAAACATGCTCGATACCAAATGTTAGACAAAATAATTCATATGCGGAAGCCAGGATCGTTTATAGACAAACCTCCAGCCATTGTTCTTGTTCTCGTTCGTCCGAAAGACCTGAAAATACAAAAAAAAAATTGGGCACACACTACTAACCCAATTCATTCTCGTACTGATGGTGTATTCCGAATAAGAGAGTTTGAGTTAGACCTTGTAGTTACCCGTTAGAATAAACGATCGTTCCTTTATAAACCATCTTCCATCAAGGCGGTTACCAAATGGGCGGTTGTCACGAAAAGGTACGTATGTGGAAAAACTGCATGTTGAATAACCGCCACTTTAAGAGAAAATGTGGGTTTATAAATGTGGGATCATAAAAATAAATAACATTCTCTTCCTGCTCGTCTGAACCTGCTTGCTGGATTGCTTGTTGTTGATCTAATCCCGTTCACCAGTCTGCTCCAGGAAGTCTAACCAGAATAGGCAAGAGACAGCTATCTACTTGCTCTCTTTTTTCCTCAAACTGATGAAGCAAGAACTTCGCTAACTAAAGCATCCAAGCCTTTGAAGCTTATTGACGCATTGGGAAGCCACTGACGTATGATCAGCGGCTGTGGGAAAACAGACACATTCACTCTCAACCCAACTTCAAATTCATTCGAATCTCGCAATCTCATTCTCAACCACCAGCGATGGGACAATATCGACCGTCTCTGTCGATTTCTGAGGGAAAGTGCATTGCCCAAAAAGACTGAGTTACCACCGCACGAGCACAAGTTGAGATCTCAAACTTTTTGGTAGAGCCTGATGTTTTTTTAGTGCATATCGATGGAAGTGCAACAGAATATTACTCATTATTCCATCTGGCAAACTTTAGTGCTTACTTTAATGACAATAGCTGGATAATTTCTATCAACTGCTTAGTTTAAAGAAGCCACAAGGTTTAATGTTTTTCTTTTTATTGAGTAACTTTTGGGGTAGAGTCTAATGTTTTTGCAATGCATACCTATGTTTTCTGTGTTCGAACTGGAACAACCATAGCTCACAAAGAAAATCCTTATAATAGATCTTTAGATCTTTGGAGACATCAATTTTAAAATTTCTTTTTGACTAATCCTGTGCCCCTCTTGGCAGGCTCCATCGTTAACATATTGGCAAAACTTCTTTTGGTGCCTTGCAATCAATTCATTAGGAAAAGAAAAAAACTTGTTTTGAAAACGACCTTGAAATTTTTAACGCAACGATTAATGGACATTATCTTTCTTTTAATAATAGAAGAGTTATTTTGAGGCCTATTCCAAACTCCGGGATATAATCTACCTACATTTTTCGTTAGAATTTGAATCCATCATTTGTTTCGATACACCTCCATATCCCATATTCGAAGCATCGGTGTTTACAAGCATAAAGGTGTGCATAAGGTTTTAAGACTCTGAAACATCCTAAGAATCTCTGCAATAGAATTTTTGCTTTTCAATATCACCAGGAAAGTTATTTGCAAAGTCTATAGCTTTATTAATAGGTTTAATAGTGTTTTGACATATATTGAGTCCTAAAAATCTTGCTTTAGTTTGCAATAATTTCATGCTTGGTGCTAAAAATACTAATCTATCATACTTAATAAAAATATAAAAATATTGAAATACTTAAAATACTTCTATATATATATATCATCTATATATACTATTGAAAAAGGCACATTATTCTCAAATATATCATTATAATATTTTGAAATTCTAAAGGGGCATTTTTTTAAAACTAGGCATTACATTCCGTTCATGGCAAAAACGGAGCGAAGGCTGTCTCTTATTTATCGTCTGCATGAATTTTGAATCCTGATCTTCTCTTTTTCTTTTTCTTTTTTTCAGTTGGTGAATCCTGATTTCACTTGCAGGAAATTTGGAGCTTGGAGCTTACCGGGCCTTGGATTCAAGCGAGGGGAACCGTTTCATAGCCCAATCAAACCTGTCTGTCAACGACTGCAAAAGAAGAGGTGAAGATAATTATTTTGCACCTCTGGTACTAGCAAATATTTGAGATTTGTGAAAGCTTTTGTTTGGATATTCTCAACAGCAGCTTTTGTTCCACCAGAAGGAGATTAATATATCATTCATGCGAATAGCCATCGTCGAAAATAAAAACATTGTAATGATAAGGATGGGTGGGTCCAAGATAAGAGCACTTCTCTAAGCAAATTCGTCTTTTCTGTCATCGCGTCTAGTGCCCATCTCCTGTCTTCATCCCTTTAACTGTTCGATACGTGCTCGTTGTCCACCGAATACTCAGACCTTAAGAGATTTGCACGCTACCACGGTCGGTCGCCACCATCGTCATTCACGTCATCCCTATGCCTCTGCCTTAAATCTCAGCTGTCTCACTCTCAGACGATCACCTCTCTCCTTCATCCGCTTTTCTCCACCTCCTTGCCCTCGCTGTCGAGGAGAGATGAACTCCGTTGATGATGGCACTGAAGCACAGTGGCCAATGATGACTTCACTAGAGACGACAATCGAGGCTATGATGGAGTCGTGGGACCTACTAGAATAATCTTAAACATTGGACGAGGGAAAGATGTTAAATGAACTCGAAGCGTGTGAGTTCAGCTCACATCCATTATTGGGAGGAAGACTCCATATGAAATTTAACTTTTGACGGTGCCTGTGAGAAATTGTGAATCCTAAAATTTATTCTTTATGGTGTAAATATCAAGTTAGGTCTGTTATTAAGAAAATAAAGGTAATTGACTCCGATGGTTGGTAGTCACGTTGTGCCAGCTGCGACGGTGGTGGTAGTGTTGGAATGAGTAGTCCTAGCAGTGGTGCTAACAGCAACGATGTGGTAGTAGCTGTAAGATCGGTGGCACTCGCTCTTGCCCCCATTCCTGCATTTTTTTAAATCTTTTAGCTTTTCATTTTTCCTTTTTTATTATTTTAATAAAATTCAAAAGATACATGAAAATCTATACATAATTTTAACATAGAAGGAAAATAGAGACAAAATGAATGTAAAATCACACATGATTCGATGTGAATAGAGTTGGACGAAAATTATAGTACTGTTAATTTTAAGTAAGAAAGAAGCTATCGATGATTATTGACAAATGATCTTTCATTCAAACAAAATAAAAATTAGATCTAATGTAATGCATGGAAATTCAACAATTAATAGGAAAAAAGATGTTCACATATGGAAGTAGAGACATGTGAAAAGTGAAACAACAAACTCCAATTTGCATGCTGCAAATTCTTGGTCTTCCCAAAATCTCTTAAGTTTCTTAGCGCTTTTTCACTTTCGCTTCACTTTCCAAACAAAAAAGCACATGATATCTAGTAAAGTATGTGGGAATATTCTTTAAATATTATGAAACAAGCACTTGTGGACAAAAAGTATTTTCTTCATATTTGTCTAACCTCTTATGCACAACCTTGAAAGTCTTGGTTTTTGTTTAAAGTCTTTAGTAGGTGAAAAGTCTTGATCTTCCCCGAACTTCATAGTTTTCTCCCTCCATTAGCTCATTATCACTAGTTTTCTCTCTCCATTAGCTCATTATCACTTTGCTTCATCATAACATTTGTTGTTTTCTACAATGACTAATTCAACCATGGCCATTGGAGAAATCGTTTTGGTTTCCTTCTTTCAAGTCTTGTTCGACAAGTTGAGTTCTTTGGCATTGGACTTTGTGCAACGGGATGGAACCGGCACCACCGTCGCGACCCAATTTTCGGGTTTTGCCACCTAAAACTAGGTTGATGGACTACTAAGCCTTTAAGCTTAGCTCGGGCCCTCCCAAGCCCATACCAAATCGCGACTTAGGATTTAACATGCAAAAGATCATTATCTAGGAGTCGCCACTAATCGGTTTAGGGTAGGTCGATTAGACACCTAAGTAAAATAACGGGAGGATTATCTTACTCCTACGAACCAGAGATTTTGGGTACGGGGACTTGGTTACACTAGACTATCCTAGTGCCCTTTCGGTACCATTTTCTTTTTAATTTTAAAAATGTTTTGCAGGCGACTTGATTTGATTTCACTTTCCTAACATATGAGGTGATCACACGAGTCGCAAACCACCAATTTAACACTCAAGAAAGCAAAAAAATAATACAGGGACTTACCTCAAAGCAACGAAAGCATCTGCGTTTGTTAGATCAGAATTCACATCAGCAATCTTAGATATGATTTCTAATTAACAAACAATCACTCAATTTTTGTTTTCATTTTTTTAACGAGAATATAGTCCATATGCAATGCAATACTTGTAATCTAATATGAAATGATATGGCATGACAAAATGTCTTAAACTATATGAATGAGTAAAAAGAAACTAATGATTTCTTAATGAACATGCAATAATTAAATATGCAATCTAAATTAACCAAAATGACCTAATTCTAATGACGTGCAATTTCTAATTAAATAAACCTAATAATAAACCCTAAATGACGTGCATTTAGTGGGTCTAATTCTATATGACATACACATGAATTTTCTATTCTAAAAATGCAATATATTCTAGAAATTGAAACTAATTTATCCTAAGACAAATTTTATGAAATTCGAAATTAAGGAAAATGCAAAACAACTATCTAGATTAGGATTCTATCTAGCTTATATTAAGGATCGGGTCGAGTGAATCCTAATTTAAACTAAGATATGATCTTAACCTAGCAAGCTCTAACCTAAGATGCAAAAATCAATCTAAACTTAAAATAAAACATGCAATTTATTCTAATATGCCATGACGTGCAAATAATGCCTTAATTCCTAATTTTTTATGAAATTCGAAATTAAAATTAAACATGCAATTCAGATAATGGAAAAAAAAAACTAACATCCTAAATGAGTGCACTTTTTCTTTTTCTTTTTCATGACTCAAAATAAAATTCCTATCTAATCATGCAAGATAAAAAAAACAAACCTAATCCTAATTCAAATTTTTTTGATTTTTCTTTTACCAAAATAAAATTGACTTAGAGACGATGACATCAAATCAACCAAGATAAAATTGATATTCGAAAATTGGCGAACCATATTTCGCGCATGAAATCGGGTTGTCCAATTTTAAAATTAAATCGCGAATCGAATCTCGGGCATGAGATCGGATTGTCGATTTTTGCAAGGGATTGCGAGTCGGATTTCGGGTGCGAAAATCGGACCGACAATTCCTAATTTGAGGGACTATTTCATGTTTGGAATCTCAATCATCCTTACGCTAAGGAATAATTATACTAAAAAAGAACAAATAAAAAAAATAAAAAAAATACAAGTAAAGTAAAAAGAGAAAAACTACCTAATTTGCTTTTCTTTTTCTTTTGTTTTGTTTTTTCTTTTCTTTTCAAGCAAATCTGAGCAGCTGCTAGGTTCGAGCTCCGGCGAAGGTGGACCGGCAAGGGACTCCGGCGAGGGCACGAGCGGCGCGCGGCGAGGAGGCTCGGATCTCCCAAGCAACGAACGAGTGCGCAGCGGTCACTCGCGCGGGCCGCCGAGGAGCGGCGTCGGGATGGGGGTGTCGAAGATCGGGCGTCCGGAGCGGAGGCGGGGCGCAGCTAGTTCGGCAGAGATCCGCAAAACCCTAGAAATCGAAAACGAACGGAGCGGCCCGGCTCGCGGAGGGGTGCTCGGAGGTCGTGGGTCGCCCGGCGCGGAGGTGGGCGATCGAACTCCTCCCGACGGCACTCGGTGGGGCCGGGCTTCGGAGATGTGGGGCGTCGAGCTTGGCTCTGGAGCGATGAGTCGCGGGCGGAGGCGCGGGCCGAGGCGCGGGCTGCACGTCGGGCGGAGCGGTGGCGGCTGCTCTGCGACGCTTGCGGGATCTCGCACTGTTATCGTCGGGTGGTCCGGCGTGGTGGTATGGGTCACCGGAGTCGTGGGTCGCGCAGCACGGGGAAATCTGGTAGGCGGGCGGGAGGCGGAGACGCGATGGAATCGCGGCGGGCCGGGCCGGGCAAATCGCGGACGGCCGAGCGGGTCGTCGTTCGGGCGCAACCGGCGGATCGGGCTCGGGCGGTGAGCTGGGCGCTCGCTCGGGCGGACCGCAGCGGAGGCTCGGGTGCGAAGCGGGCGTCCGGGCGTCGATCGGAGCCGAGGCGCGGCACGGGTGGAGGGAGCTGGCTCGCGATTCGCTAGGTCGCGGCGCGGAGGAGGCGCGAGCGCGGCGGTGGGCGTTCGGCGTTGGTGAGCAGCGCGCGGCGCGGGTGGAGGGCGGTGGAGCGGTTGGGGCTCGGCCGGAGTGGCGAGGCGCGGCGGTGGGCGTTCCGGCGTTGGTGAGCAGCGCGGCTGGTGCTCAACGAAGGAGAAGCACGTGCTTCCTCACCCTTTTTACTGTTTCACCTGCCCTTTTTACTTTTTGCCTTTCTCTGCTTTTGCTTTTTGATTTTTCAGCAAAAGTAAACCGTTCACTCCTCAAAACTCACGGATGGCTTCCTTGCTTTTTCTTCTTTCACTTTTTGATTTCTTTTTCCCCTTTTTGATTCCTCAAAAAAACCAAAAGCCCCCCAAAACCGAACCCCCTCTACATACGGCCGTGTGTGTCGATGTGTGTGGCCTCCCCCAATTGAAAACTTCGTACCCTCCTTTTATAGGCAAACAAAATATGATCTTAACAAAATATTTCGAAAATTCCCTATACCTTCGAATCACAAAAATCCTTATCTCCTTAATATTTTCAAAAATGTTATCACCTAAAGACTAAAGATAAGATTTCAAACCGATTCTTTTAAATTTGAAAACCACCGCAATATCATATCAAATCTTGATTTAGGTAATTTTTGTCATTAAAAGAAAACGGGCTCGGGCCAATTTTGCTCGTTTCATGGGCTTAGTCCGGCCCATTAATTTAAACTCAAAAACAATTAATTTGACCCGTCCACCGTCCTAAAAATAAAAATGCAAAACATGTAAATTAAAAATAAACGCACCTAAAATTAATGCTATGCAAATGAATTATAAAAAAATAAAATTAATCCCTAATGACTAAATGGGCCGTCAAAATTTAGGTGTCAACAGCTCACCATCCTTGATGAGTGGAAGAAGAGGCTAGTCACAATCAATGCAAGGTCTGGATGATGCAAAGGAAAAGCAACTTAGCAATAACGATAAAATGAAGCTGTGGTTGGACGATGTTAGGGACTTGGCCTTTGACATAGAAGACTTGCTCGAGGAGTTCAAGATCAAAGCCACTCAAGCTAAGTCGGAGGCGAATCCAACACAAGTAGAGGTCAATGGAAAAGGAAGTTCCTTTCTTTTATAAAACCGGGCTCGCTCGTGTCCGACACCAAGATCAATGGTAGGTTGGAAGCGCTTGTCAACAAGAGGGCTGATCGAAGCTTGAGCGAGAATGTTGTGGACAGATCCAACTACATCAACGAAGGGATCCCACTAGTTCTCTCGCTAAAGCCTCGGTTTTCGATAGGGAGAAGGAAGAGACGGAGATACTCGAACTATTGATCCACGAGGTCAAAAATTCTGATGCCACACTAGGCATAGTCCCCATAGTGGGGATGGGTGGTGTTGGAAAGACGGCATTGGCTCAACGGCTATATAATGATGCCAAAGTGAATAGTTGTTTCGAGAAGAAAGCATGGGTTTGTGTGTCGATGTTTTTGATGTCCTTGACATAACAAAGACTATTTTGCGTTCGATCATTGGGTTGTCCAATGAGGATGAAGATCTTAACGAGCTTCAAGTTAAGTTGAAGGATAGTCTATCCAGAAGAAGTTTCTTGTGGTTTTAGATGACATCTCGGAACGAGAGGTATGAAAAATGGACTACTCTCTTAAAGCCATTTGAAGCGGGGGCTAGGGGAAGCAAGATCATCATCACGACTCGCAACCGTGAAGTTGCTTCCATAACAGGAGCTTCGCCATATCATTTGGGGGAATTGTCCTTTGAGAATTGTATAAGCGTATCGGCCTTTCATGCTCTTGGAGCAACAAATTTTGAGAGCCACCTCGCCTTTGGAATAATAGGCAAGAAAATAACCGAAAGATGTAAAGGTTTACCTTGGCAGCGAAGATGTTCGGCGGTGTCCTACGTACTAAAAGAACTCCCGAGGAATGGCAAGATACCTTAAATAACAAAATATGGGATCGTTCGATGGCAGAGAAAGATGAGGTTCTCCCAGTTTTAAAATTGAGCTATGTCCATCTTCCTTCCTATTTGAAGAGGTGTTTTACTTATTGTGCGGTATTTCCTAAGGATTACGAAATTGAGAGGGACGAGTTGGTACTCTTATGGATAGCAGAGGGATTTTTAGATGGACAAGAAGCAAATGAGAATATCTTGAAATTGGGACGGAAGCACTTTGATGAGTTAGTATCTAGGTCATTTCTTCAACAATCAAGTATTGACACATCTAAGTTTTCAATGCATGATCTTTTGAATGATCTAGCGAGTCAATTGCAAGAGGGAATTGCTTTAGCTCAAGGGGGTCTTTGGTGGCAAGTAATGAACATGATGTATCATCTCTTGAAAAACTCGCTATGCATCATTCATCCCATCGTGGTCTGTCAAATCAAAATGCCTAAGACCATATCACGGAATGAAAGCCCTAAGAAGTTTAATTCTAGTGAGTGATGGATCTAGTAGGTGCTATTTCTCTATTTCCAACAAGGTGCTACATGACTTATTAACAAACTTGAAGTACTTGAGAGTGTTCTTGTTATGTCATTGTGACATCATAGAGGTACCGAATTGTGTTGGTCATTTAAAACATCTTCGATATCTCAATTTCTCGTACACCGATATCAAGAGGCTACCCGAGTCAATTGTCGCCTGTGCAAATTACAAACTCGATCTTAAGAGGTTGTAAAAGTCTTTCAAAGTTGCCTCAAGGTATCACAAAGTTAGTTAGCTTACGCTTTCTTGATATTAGAGATATAGAGAGTCTAAAAGAGATGCCATTGGCAATCGTAATTTAAAGAATCTTATTATCTTGTCCAAATTTGTGGTAGGACTTGAGAAAGGGTCGCAGCTTGAAAGAGTTAAAGAACTTGCCACATCTTGAAGGAGAATTATTCATATTAGAATTGCAAAAGGTGGAAAAAGTTATAGATGTAGTTGATGCTAATTTGCTTCGAAAGCTAGGCCTTACCAACTTATCCTTGCATTGGGGTGAACATTTGGGAGATCTCCATAATCATGAGCACGAAGCACGGGTGCTTGACTCTTTGCGACCTCACACTAAT
Organism: Eucalyptus marginata; assembly: GCA_014182565.1. Classification (NCBI taxonomy): domain Eukaryota; kingdom Viridiplantae; phylum Streptophyta; class Magnoliopsida; order Myrtales; family Myrtaceae; genus Eucalyptus; species Eucalyptus marginata. Next base: position 13,385,126 of record CM024586.1, on the reverse strand, counting down.
CTTGAAAACCTCGCTATTTTGAACTATCGTGGTGCGGTATTCCCATCATGGTTAGATTGTACGTCTTATTCTAAAATAGTGTCTTTGTGCTTGTGGGACTGTCCTAATGTTAAATCACTACCCATACTTGGACAACTACCTTCACTTAAGGAATTATCTCTTAAAGGTCTACATGCAATAGGAACGATAGGCTCTAAATTTATGGAGGTAGAAGGCCTTTTCATCGTTAACCACTTTAAAGTTCCAAGAGATGTTGGCATGGAAGGATTGGTCTCCTTATGTCAAGGGCTCCAAAGAAGAAGTAAATTCGTTCTCCGTCTTCAGCATCTTGTTGTCCGGGGCTGTCCTTTGTTGGTCGGGATATTACCTTGTCAACTTGATCATCTCATAAAGCTTGAAATTCATTCATGTCCGCATTTGAATAACTCAATCATTGATGTTTGTCTTCCATCTCTCCATGAGTTGTACCTCAAGGGTTGTGACAAGGAGATCTTGAAGAGCTTGGTTAACCTAACTTCTTTAACCATTCTTACAATTGAGAATCTTGCAGAGCTTGTTTGCTTTGATCATGGGTTTATGAACCACTTGGTCGCTAAAGGAGCTTCATATAAGAAGATGTGACAAGCTAAAATGCTTGTGGCAAGATGGAAATGAAATGCTAAATCTTACTTGCCTCTAGAAATTAAAAATAGCAAGCTGTCCTCGGTTCACATCATTTGTGGCAGGAGAAGGAGAAATAGAGCTGCCATGTAACCTTGAAAGGATGGAATTGAGTAATTGCACAAGTTTAGAAAAGTTTCCAAGCAAGATATACACACTTAGTCATTTGTCTATTCATTAGTGTCCAAAACTCATAAGACCAACCATTTCTCTAGATGACCCCAAAGACAATAATCTCATGTCTCAACTTGAATCTCTACATAGACTTGCTGCTTTGAAGCATCTTGCTATTAAATATTGCGAGGGAGTGGAGTCATTCAAAGAGATTACCATAGAATTGCTCAAAGAAATCGTGATCTTCGAATGTGAGAATCGAGAAGCCTACCCCTGCCTTCACACGCTCTCCCATCTCACTAATTTGGACATATATAGCTGTCCAAAATTGGAGATCGAGGATTTCCCTTTCCTTCCTCTCACCATGTCGAGTCTTTCACTTTCGAATGTCGAATATAAAGAAGATAAAGTCCATTGCTAACGTGACAATCTCACTTACTTGTGTCACGACCAAGAGGTTCCGGTAGCTAAAGGGCCGTGCCTTGCTACGGAGGACCTCCCCGCAATCGCTTGGATTCCCGACAAGACTCCTTCCGAACTTTCCAAGGGCGAGCGATATGGTAATTGAGCCATATTCTAGAAGTCTCCTGTCATTAATGTCGGTAGTTGGTAGATATGGCGGTGCGATCTCGTTCACGGATAAAAATTTGATCAACGAATGTAATCAAAAGGCCTTTAGTATAAGAAGGGGTGCCCTCCCCCTCATTTGTATTCATCCAACCATTTCAGTTTATAAAATGTTCCTTTCTTTCCGAGCTCCTCTCTCTAGAAGCTTTCTCTCTCTACGATCCGAGTGAGCGAGTGAGTGTGCGATCGAGCAAGGCTTGGCTTAGGCGATCCAAAAGAACTTGAGTCGCTGTGTGGTCATGATCCTAATCGATCGACCCGTGACAAGTGGTATCGAGCAAAGGATGGATCCATTTCCGGGGATTGAGGAGCACCAACTGTTCGAGAGAATGTCAAGCCAAGAAGCTACCATGGATGGAGAGGCTGTTCAAGTTAAGGAGACTCGCGGCGATCGAAGAAAAGAGAAGCCTCGATGGACGCCGTAGTTGCATTGGATGAGAAGCGGCGAAGGTTCGGAGTGCCATGGTCGAGTTTATGGAAGGTCTTGACGACATGAGAGACTGCATCATGGAGGTTGAGACCTCGCTCCATGAAGACTTCACGACCGGCCTCAACCAAGCGACGGCCTGTTACACGACAAGGACGAAGCCCTTGAAGCATTGATTGATGTGTTGAAGGAGCGTGTCCAAGTGATCGAGGAAGAAAGCCCTTGTAGGGATGAGGTCGAAGCCATGAAGGCGGAGATCCAAGAGCTCAAGACCGAGCTCACCCTATGCAAGTTGAGCATCACCAATGGGTCGATGCCTACACAAGCGGTGCCCAAACTAGAGGTGCTGAAGCCTAAGGAGTTCAAAGGCAACCGATTCACCAAAGAGGTGGACAACTTTGTGTGGAGCGTCGAGCAATGCTTTGGCGCCGTCAACATCCAAGACGAGTTGATCAAGGTAAGAACCGCTTCGACGTTCCTTACTAATACCGCAATGCTTTGGTGGCGCAATACGTGCGACGAGACGAAGCACGCGCCGATCCTATGGAAACATGGGATGACTTTGTGAAGGAGTTCCGAGATTACTTCTTCCCCGAGTTTGCTCAACAAGAAGCCCATAGCAAGCTCCATTGCCTTGAACAAAGGGGCACGATCCAAGAGTACGTGAGAGAATTCACGAAACTCAAACTCCAAATCCGCAACCTAGGAGAGGAGGAGGCTCTCGAAGCGTTCATGGATGGGCTCAAGTCGTGGGCGCAACTTGAGCTCAAGCGACGAGATGTGAGTACTATTGTGAGAGCGTTAAGCGTGGCCGAGTCCCTCGTCAACCTCACCAAAGTCGAGCCGAAGAATAGAGCAAGAGATTGGAGGTCGGATCGATCCTCTGAGGATGAAGCTGGAGACACTCCCTGTGCGCCGAAAGATCAATGCAGCCAAGTCAAGACGTGGGGAGAAGGAACTTCCAAGCCGTCCTTCCAAAAGGGGCGACCAACGGACTACACGATGAGTAAGTTCGATCAACCCCCACCTTCTCCTTGCTTCATTTGCAAAGGTCCGCATTGGACCCAAAAGTGCCCAAAGAAAGGCTAGATCAATGCCCTCCTTGCCATCGAAGAAGAGGAGGAGGAGCCCAAAGAAGAGAAGCGGCAAATTCGGCTTGGAGCTGTGAAGGTTGTTACTACCGTCCAAGCTCGATCGCTGTCCAAAGAAGAAGAAGCTGCCTCAAACTCAGACATGTTCTTCGTGGAGGTTGAAGTGTGCGGTTGAGCGCTATACGCCTTGGTTGACACTAGAGCCTCAAACATGTTCATGTCGACCGAAGTGGCGAAAGCCTTAGGACTTCGCGTGGAGCCAACCGGGAAGTCATACAAGCCCATCAACTCGGATGACTTCCATGGCGTAGGATCGATTCTCGATGTGGACGTCCGAATCGGCGGATGGAAGGGCAAGCTAGCGCTCGAGGTAATTCCTCTCGACGATTATGATCTAATTCTGGGAATGCAGTTTTTCCATAGCGTGAGGTCTATGATCGACATGAGGACCAAGTGCATCATAAAATGTCCGGCGATGATCCCCATGATAAAAGAGGTGGTCGACACCAAAACCATTGCGACGATCCGACGCTTCGACAAGAGCTTGAAGGCCGAGAAGCGCATGCACAAGCCGCCACCCATAGAAAAGCCGAAGGTAGAGTTGGACCCTCCTACTCCAACTCGCGATATGCCGATCCAAGTGCTCTTCCCGAGGTCGAGTACTCGCCGCATGCCATGCCTAAGCCAAAGTTGGAGCCAAAGTTAGAAGGGTGTGGTCCTTCGTTCATGAGCGTCCAAGCCAAACAAAATCAAAGGAGGAAAGCCCGTGCTTGTGCCAAGAAGGCCGCCCATCGAGCCGTGAGCGACGAGGGTGTCGCTCGATTGAGTAGGGGAGAATGTCATGGCCAAGAGGTTCTTGTAGCTAAAGGGCCGTGCCTTGCTTGCAGAGGGACCTCCCCGCGATCGCTTGGATTCCGACAAGACTCCTTCCGGAACTTTCCAAGGGCAAGCGATATGGTAATTGAGCCATATTCTAGAAGTCTCATGTCATTAGTGTCGGTCATTAATGCCGGTAGTTGGTAGATATGGCGGTGCGATCTCGTCCGCCGGATAAAAAGTCGATCAATGGATGTAATCAAAGGGCCTCTAGTATAAAAAGGGATGCCCTCCTCCTCATTTGTATTCATCCAACTATTTCAGTTTATAAAAGGTTCATTTCTTTCCAAAGCTCCTCTCTCTAGAAGCTTTCTCTCTCTACGATCTAGGTGAGCGAGTGAGTGTGCGATCGAGCAAGGCTTGGCTTAGGCGATCCAAAAGAGCCTGAGTCGCCGCGTGGTCACGATCCCAATCGATCGGCCCGTGACACTTGCATATAAGTGACTGTTCAGCATTGGAGACAGAGGATTTCCCTCCGCTTCTCATCACCCTAAGGTTTCTTCTTCTTTTTAATTGTCCGAAGATAGAGTCCCTACCAAAGTGGCATCATCTTACGTCCCTCCAGTCTATACATCTTACTAGTTGCCAAAATATCAGGTGCTTGCCCGGTTGATTGACGTTCGGATCAAAGGAATTAATTTGTCCATCTATAGTCGGGTTTTCTAGGGTTCGAGGGTAAGTTTTTGGTTTTGAAGGCATCGATTTTCATTCTACTTCCTCAATCCAATGCGTAATACAAACTGATTTTCCCCATGTAGAAGTTTCGCACGAATTTCTGGGAAAATCCAAGAAATCCCCGACACCCGCTTTGACTGGGTTTGGATCCAATGAAGTGAAATCGATCCTTCAATGTACAGTCGATTTTCTAGGGTTCGGGTAAGCTTTTTTTGGTCTTGAATGCATCGGTTTCGTTTCTCTTCTTCAATTCGATGCCCAATACAGAATTAATCTTTTCCGATGGAGAAGTGTCACGTAGAATTTCTAGAAACCACTGATTGAAGGTCGAGACCGACATTTTGGGCGTGTGTTCTCGTTGGGGAGGGGGTTTTCGCAACCACGGTTGAAATAAGCAAATTCAATAAGAAGAATGGGGGATCTAGATCCCAATTTTGGTAGCACATCCTCTTCCCGGTATGCGAAAAGCTACCTAATGGGCACAAACATTTGCTTTTTGTGAAGTACAATTAAAATTCGAAGATGAAAAAATGATATTTAGTTGCTTGAATCCCAGCAAGAGCTTCCTTTTAGTCTCCAATTGCACCTTGCGGAAGTTGATGATATTCTCGTATGCCATTGCTGCATCCATCTCAACTACTACCTTGGGCCTGCTTTTCTCTTTAGCCACCGCAATGCACTTTCGAACACAAGTGATTCAGCCTCCTCTGCGGCACCCATCTCCCTTGTTTCATTTCGGCCTCAATCCCAACGACGGCATGTTATGTAAGAGTCTTATTTAATCTTCACAAAACCTAGCTTAGGTTTACTACACGCACCATGCCTTTCATCCACCCGATCATGACTCGGCTTGCATTTCTCCGGCAACACACTCCAAAAGAGCTTTTCGACTGTGCAAGTGATGACTTTTAGTATCTCGGTGATTTAAAGGTAAAAGTTACTGCATTTTGAGATTTCCAGATATACCAACGGGTGTAGGCAATCATTCTTAGGAGTTATCAGCCCATACCCGTCATTCAATCTCATGACCTCACATGTTTAGAATATCAGCCCGTACCAATAAGTCACCATCACTATGACTAGTGGTCTGCAATACTTGTGAGTTACTATAATCGCCAAAAATTTTCAGCTGAAAGAAAAAAAAATCAACAAAAGGGTCGATTGGGTATGTGTATTATTTTGTTCGATCACTCTTATAGTTGGTCATTATGCATGAAAGATAATTTTTATTCAGGACTAATTGATAGTCTTGTTTCATATTTTTGGATGATAAATATGAGGAATGTGGAAAGATTATCAACGGAGGAGGATGTAAGAAGTATGGAGCATTATGTATCCCTCATCTCTGCATCTCTTTGAATGAGAACTATGAGGAACATGGAAAGATTATCTAGCGGGCTTCGCAGCCATCTCTCCACTCGGAACAACTACATTTTATAGGTTACTGGAACTTGCTAGAGTATGGCTTCATTTCCTCCTCAAGTATTCGGCACAATTCACTGTGAAATTCTGAAAATTGATGTTCAAAACTCAATGGCGACTATTGGCACCTCATTTGAGAAATCCCACTCATAGTAGTCGATCGAGTTCGAGATCCGGTAAGAAGATATCTATCCAATTTCTAATTTTTGCTCCAGGTAATGATTTGGACTTCTTTCTTTCTTGCACACTTGTCTTTTAGCTACTTTTTTCGCTCCAGGATCCATTTCTATTCGAATCCTCAATTTGATGCTAAAAGGTTCATGTTTTTCCATGGACAAGCTTCACCTAAATTTCCACAAACTAGCTACTGAAGGTCCAATGTTGACATTTGGGTTGCTCTGTTTTCTTCGACAAGGAACCACACAATGAAATGGTTATAATTCTAATGTGGTATATCAAGCCAACCAACCATTGCTTCATACAAGTGACTATTCCTAAAAACAAATAATACTTACATGGACTTGTTCACGGTGTTGGAATTATGATGCTTGTATGTGCACATGTCGTATTGATGATATAGCTTGAACTATTTGATGACCAAAATTGCTTATCTTTCCACTTATGGAAATGCACTATGCTTTGCGTGAGAATCATGAAGAATTGTTGTTCTAATACCGATATTTTTCTGCAATTTCAGCATTTGTTGTTTTTTCTCTTCCATTTTTTTTTTTTTTTTTTATGCCCTAACTTAGTGACCCGAATCCTCTCAACTGTGCTTGTTTTTTTTTTTTTTATGCTTGTTTTGCAGAATATCTCATTGTATTCTTTATTTGGAAAATCTATCGGGAGGATCAAATGCAAACACTGTTGAGGTAGGCAAATGATGTACTTATGTTCATCTTTTGCAACTTGACAAAAGAAAAATAGAAGGCTATTTATTTTGGTAGTCGTGGTGATATGCTCTAAACTGTTTTTTTGGTGACATGCTCAAAAAAATTTATCTGTATCATGATGTCAATTATCGAGGTCTATATTCAAAGTCAAATGAAGAAGCTTTCTTTTACTTCCAACAACAGCAGCTATTGTAAAGATGCAAAAATAGGATTTAAAACAGGTGTTTTCGAGTTGGTGAATATGACAATTAAATTTGAATGAATCCTGCAGATTATAATCCATACAAATCTGACTTCCTTGTCAAAGTTCAAAGTTCATTTTCTTCTATTCAAATTCCCACACCAGCTCAGAGCACATTTTATTTTTCCTTGTTGTCAAGGCAAGGCGGAGAGGAGCAATCGGGGAGACTATGCTTTGTCGCTCTGTTACATCATCATGAAAGCCTTACGTTTGCCACGATGTATTTTGATATAAGATTGTGAGGAGGCCGTCATCCAATATTAATCACAACCATTTATATATGGTAGGCGAGTTTCATCACTATGAACCTACCAAGCTGCCAGAGCTCCCGTCAAAGATAAGACAAGATTCATGCACCATCATCGCTAGGGGGTTATCTTGTGACGTCGCGTTCGCGAAATATCAGCTGGTGCCAATAGGCCACAATCATTGGTGATCAGCGGTCCCCCATAGTTCTGCATTAGCATTATCATTAGGGTCATTCAGGAAGAACAAAATCATCAAAACAATCACATTTTTAGGCTAGCAATCGGAAGTACCCCGGTCTGTCTTGTTGATTTTTTTATTGAAGTTGGGTGAGCATGTGCATGATTTGTATTTCTAATTGCTCTTGTAATTGTTTATTTTGCATGACAGTAATTTTTACTGTGGGCTGCTTGATTTTCTCATCCCATCATCTGTTTTTGTTCCCTTTTTCATCTCACACGCCATACATTAATCTTTTGGTTGAACTTGAAGAGTCCAATACAGCGACTGATTCTATCGAGATAATTATATTGACGATTGCGATTGACAAAAGTTGGGACATTAAAGAAAATGTCTAGGCCCTTAGTGAAGTGAGCTCCGATTAACGTAAAGAAAATATTGTTCTTTTTGTTTTTTATCTGTTTCGCTTTTTATGTAATTAAAAAGCAATTTTTTCTCAATGATTTGTGAGAATTTTAGATGTCTTCAAAACACCTATCTTCATCTAGTCAACTAAACCCACGTTAGTTGCCTTTATACAGTGTGTTACGAATCTTCTTGTTTTTTCTTTACAGTATGTGCTAATAGTTTACATGATTGAGTTGAATAATGATTGTTTCGAGAATACCTAAATATTTGTCACCGATGATTTAGAATTATTGATTTTTCAAACAATACTGTGTGATATACTAATTTATAGATGTAAATCAATGATATAAGCATATTCATGAGTTGGGGATATCATTTATTAAGGTTAAAATAACTTTTGAAAAATTTTACCTCGTCAAAAAAAGAAAATAAAATAAAAGGCTTTTCCGAAACTTCAAAATTTGCGGATGTCAAAAAATAATGACAAGTCAACTTTCCCTTATCCATAATATGACATTGTTCTTCTTTTCTCTTTGCCAAAAAAATTGATATGGCACAAGAGGATGCGACTGATCTTAATATTTAAAGTAGGCTCCAAATAAGAAAAAGCAAGTAATATCGACATTTCATATGTGAAGCGATACTGATACTGTGGAGCTTATATATTTCCTTAATAGAATTCCTAGTTTAATACCAACGAGAAGCCAAAAAAAAAAAGAAAAGGACTTCCTAGTTAGTTCCCCGAAACAAGCTCCTTCCTCAAATTTTTTAGTGTGAAATAAAAGTTAAAATTAAAAAGAAAAAAAAGAGGGGGGAAGATTTTATACATATATTTTCGAAATGTTTCAGGTTTTCTCAGTGCTAAATACAGATTCAACCTGAATTTAACAATTGTAACAGTATTAAGCCCTAACGCTATGCTGTGATGGCATTGAATGGGCCGTCGTTGTCATGTTGGGCCTCGAAAGGTAGATAGCCCCAACTCTTGGGCCTTAATCCAAAATGGATCCGATTTTTAGTGGACTTGACATACAATTCGGATAGTAAGGTAAAGAAAGTTGTTTGGCTGGGACAACACTCACTATTAGTATTTGTAGAACTATTGAATGCGCAAGCCTAGACGGACCAAGTGGGATATCGACCATCAAAATTCTTACCTAGCCTGGCCTAAGATTTTGGAAACTATTATACTTTCTAAGTATAAATAACAACGTCGATGCAAGCCAAAGCCCAAGAAGAAATTGCTTGTCCAGACTCGTTCAGGCCGTGCATTCGCCAAACAATAAAACTACATCGAACGAGTCTTGGTAGCTCCATGCTCCAAGAGAAGAGTCATGGCCCCAAGCTTGCCCAATTGTTTTCCCTTATATTTGGGCTAGGTTTAGCCAAGCTCAATGGGCAATTCTTCTTTCGCTCTTAGCCTACTCAAATGAATGAACGAGTATGTTTCACACTTGAATTCAGTGTAAGCAATTCGAAATATCTGGTTTTATCCAAGAATATAAAATATATATATATATATATATATATACATATATACATGTATACATATGTAAATGTCTATATATGTATATGCATATATGTATATACATATATACATGTATATATATATATATATATACATATATACATATGTATATATAAAACATGGTTGATATTGATGTGGGTACTTTTCGGATGAACTCGAAATCTAGGGCCTAGCTATGGGCAAAAACACACAATCAAATATGGAGAAGAAGGATTTATTACAATGGCTCTCTCTAGATTTAGTTAATGAGAGGCTTGTAATCGTTCTAATTCCCTCTCCTTCCTTATTCTAGCGTAATAAGATGAGCCATCGTCATCACCTAACAACAATTTAATTGGAATTGTACGGTGAGTCGACCAAAAGAATATCAGCATCCATGGAAACCTCAAAAGAAGAAATTTTCTCCCTCAAAAGACAAAACTTGATCCTCGGCATTTTTGTCAAAGGATTCAGTGTGAAACAAAAGCCATCCAGCAACACACCACCGTGGGAAAATTATCCAAAACGTCTTAAATCTATTGTATTTTTACCAATTCAATCTTAAACCTTTCAATTTTGTCAATTTAGTCCTAAACTTGTCATTTCTTGCTAATCTAGTCCATCTCGGCTAATTTTGGATGGAAATTGATGACATGGACGGTTGACACTAATGTGGCACTTTTTAAATAATATTTTAAATTTTTTATGACTTTTTATTCTTTTTTTTTTATTTTTTTGCTATTTTTGCTTCTTCTTTTTTTACGGGTTTAAGATATAGGTGGGCAAGGGCCATGATGCCCTTGCTAGATCTAGCCAAGTGGGGGCTTGGCAACCCTCACCTGGCCAAACTTGGCGATGGCATCGCGGCCCTTTTAGGCGAGGGCTCGCGTGCCCTTGTTTTCACCAGCGAGGGGTGCAACGTCCTCAACTAGAGCCGACGAGGGCTAGCCAATCCTCGCCCATCGCCAGCAAGCCCAAAAAAAAAAAAAAAAAGCCAAAAAATTTTAAAAAATAAAAAAATAAAGTATTATTGATATATTATTTAAAAAGTAACATGTCGGCATTGGCCATTCACGTCAATGATTTCCAAAAATGGCCGAATTGACTGAATTAGTAAAAAGTGAAAATGTTTAGGATTAAATCAGCAAAAGTAAAATAAGTTTATGACTTTTTGGACAATTTTCTCCACCACAATGCAAAACAAATAACCACCCTCCTATAAAAATTAAAAAAAGGGCAAGAAAATCACCAACTATATTGAACCAGAAAAGCCAGGTTGTACGCTTTAAAGTCCAATTTTAATTTATCTTTAATCAATCGCATTGTATTTGCTAATGTTAGAAAGTTTAAAGAAACATTGAACTAATAAGTGAAGAAAGACCGATATGGGATGCTTCAATACTCCCTCGTGATATTTTAACATCCCCTCTCACATGAAAGTTGGAAAAAAAAAATTGGGTAGAACTTGGTTCATATACCATATTAGAAATTTAAATTCAAAATATTAAACTAATAAATAGAATCTAAATGGAAATTACATATATATATATATATAAAGAGCATATAAATGGAATAAAAGATAGAATTAAAGTTGCAGTGATGGAAGATACCTTAACAATCTAGAATTGACCTTGCCTACTATTTGGAGTTTTCCCAAGCTCCCCGCCCAATCATTTTACGTTTTTAGTTTCCCAGTTAGGTAATTGAGCCTTTAAGAATAGTATATCCATCGTTGGATGAGGTGGACTTCACATGAAACCTAACTTTTGACGATACAAGTGAGAAATTGTGAATCCTAGAATTCATTCTTTATGTTGTGAATTCCCCCTCTAGATCAAGTTACATCAGTCAATAGATAATTAAAGGTAATTGGATGTGATGGTTGATTTGGCTAGTTTCACCGATTGCGATAGTGCCAGCAACATTGGAATGAGTCGCCTTGGTGGTGGTGCCGACACCAACAGCATGGTGGTGGCCATGGGATTGGCGGTGCTCTCTCTTGCCCCATCACTTCATTTTTATTTCTTTTTTTCAGTTTTTTGTTGTATTTCTCTTTTTTTTGCTTTTCTTTTTGCTTTTATTAAGCTTATATTTGATAAGATACATGAAAATTTGGGTATAATTCTAATAGACAAGTACCATAGAGATAAATGAATGAATAATTAAAATATGATTAAATGTGAAAACAGTTAGACGAACATTATTGTTGATTTTGAGCCAGAGAACAACGATCAATGCTGATTATTAAATAATATTTCATTCAATCAAAATGGGGAAAAAAAAAACATGTGAAAAGTAAAGGTAACAAAGCCAATTTGCGTCTTGGAAAGTCTTGGTCTCCTTGAGTTTATGTTATATGTGGCAATGATAGTGCTAAAAATTCGCAGCAAGATGGGTGGCAATGATCTGCTGAAGAGTGCTGAGGTAGTAATTAATGATTGGAAGTTGCTTAATAGGAGAATGCTAGTCCTTTTGAACACGATTATTTTGTTCATGAGTTTTATGCGTAGTTCCAGTAGATCATACTGTTGGATGGTTATTTGTGACTCCTTTATTATTGCCAGAGTAAAAAAATGCAACCTGCTTAATGGATTGGTTGCTATGGTTGCTGTGCTTGACCCTTTTTCTTGTTTAGCTCAAAGCACGTGCTTTTGTTTTCCTAATTGAACGGAGAAAGTTAACCTTCTCTATGACTTGTAGTTGTATAATGAAAAGTCTTGGTCTTCCTAAGTTTATAATTTATATACATGAACAAATATATGATTATGGAAACTACAAATATCTAAGGATATTCTCTAAACATTATGGACAAGCACTTGTGGATAAAAGGTATTTTATATCGATTCCTCTAACCACTTATATGCATTCTTGAAAGTTTGGGTCTTTATTTATTGTTTTTGGTAGGTGAAGGTCTGGGTCTTCCTTTTGTAGTTTATTTTTTACTTCTTGCAAGAGCAAATATGTTGATTCTGAAAATCTGACAATCAAGTATATTGTCAAGAAGATTTTCGATCTTTACTCCTTATTCCACACATTTTATCATCTAAATCAAAACCGTAAATACAAAGGACAATCTACGGCCGACCAAAGCTCTAAACTGCAACTTCTAACTTTCATCGTTTATCAAGAACTTTGCTTCTTGTTGTTTGGATCCAATTTGTCCACGGTTTATGCTACATCATACTGTCCATTACATGCTTGTAATGGACTGACAATGTGAGTATAATGCTATTATTCCTCATTTATTTGGTGAAGTCAGTGTCCATTGCTTCTTCTTTTTATATATATGGGTTGACATTAAAAATGGAGCTCTTGATTAGGTGGGATATAAATGAGGGGCTGGAAATTCATGAGCCATAAGTGGTGGAAATTCACGAGACATAAGTGGGGTACCATCTGCTCATTTGAGTGTACAAGAATGTTCATGGGATTTATTGGATTTGGAAAATGTGAGGAACTTTAGATTGGGTCACTTATCAAGTTCGAGGACCGTGTTTTCTTAATCGCCCACTACCTCCGAGAGACTAGTCAAGCCATTGATTGGGTCGCCAAGGCTCACCAAAACAAGACTCTCCCTATCAATTCTTTACCCCATCTTTCCCTATGGAATATTTTATGTTCAAAAACTCAATTGTCTAACCCTAATAGGGTTCGTTTCTTCGTATGAATGAATGTGTCTTTCAACCAAAGAAAAAAAGAAAAATTTGGGAAGTGGTTGACTTTGTCATATCAAAATACTAGTCGAATCTTGAATAAATCTTGGGTATTCTGATCTTGATCAAATTTACATCTTTATTTTATGTCATTACCTTACTTGTCAATATGATGAAAGAGGTCATTTTCTGATGATTAACTCGAATTAGCTTTGGAAATTGTTCATTTATTTATGTTTTCAAAGATGGGTGCATGGTATCGGTGCTTGATTGACCCATTGGACAAGGTATCATGTCTCGATTCAATTTGATATACAATTCCACAATACAAAGCCTTGATATGACTATTATTATTGTCGGAGTGTTTTAGTTATTGATTTGAGGGAAGGATGGTGCTTGAAAATCATTTTTGCTTCCCTATATCATCCTTGTCAATTTGTAGTTTTGCTATCAAGTTTCAATGATCTTTTTCAAAAGAAACGGTTTTTGAACACTTGAAATGAACACAATTGTGGGAAGATACTTACGTCAGGACATTAACCAAATTGCCCAAATACAGTTTTGGTTCTTTTAAAATTGATGTTCAGGTAATTTACCTCTCTTACTTTTTTGTGGCAATGTAATGTTCTAACATTATCCGTTTGTACAATAAAACCTTTCCGTGCCTACCTTTACTTGTAGTGTCAAATCGATGATGTGGCGCCACATTGGTAAATTTAGGATAAAATAGAGGGAGATTATGTAGGAAGAGAGAGGTGGTGGGAATGGCTGCCTAGCCTTGCCCGGACGCTAGCTAAGATCGTGTCTTGTGTCTTGTTTTTGGCGTAACTTTTGGGTTTCGCCCCTTTCAATATCCAAAATAAAAAATAAAAAAGAAAGATTGTGTCTTGTACTGGACGAGTATCAAAGACAAAGGGACACAACAAAAATTATGATGTAATACCTTCAACTACTTTGTCGCTGACCAATGAATCTTATACATCTGAAAAAAGGATTTTTATATCCTCTCAAAATGATAGGTCTTATCTACCCAATTAAGTCACAATGCAACAAAACATCAGAAATATCATTATTTTCTTCAATGATAATATTTTAAGAACGGTTAGTACTTAGTAATGGGTTCAATGAGTAGAACACTTGACACAATTTATGTATCAAGAGAAAATCAGGCATTATCCGGGTTCATGGATATTGCTGTGCTAGGAACCCGATGCATAAATTGCAAATCATTGCTATAATTTGAATTTGAATTTTATTAACAACTATTTCAAGAGCATTTCTCAATTGTACTCACTAAAGAAAGATTATTGTTCTCAAAACATTACTCGTAAAAGATATGAGGGAGATAGTACATCAAAAACAATAATATTTCTCTATTTAAATATTTAACTAGTATCCAGGACAATGTTGATGAAATCCTAATGATTTTAGTAAGTATTGAAAGCATCCATTTAACCTTGCCCCAACTTAAAATTGATGCATCGAGCTCACGACACGTGTCACATGACTCATGAACAAGGGTAGATAAGGATGGGTCCCAGGAATAAAATCAATTTTAAAGTGAAATAAAAAGAAGAGGCTCCAATGTGAACAAAAATAATCAAATCAAATCTGATAGGAAGCCGTCAAAGGGAGCGGTTGAGATTATTAGACAGGCGTGAGGTCCGTCTTGTAATGATGCTCCCACCATCCATCATCGATCATACGCGAGAGCCGTTTTTTTAACAGCAAAAAAGTATTATTATAATTCGGAGAAACTATATAGAATGAGATTTTTTTAATCAAGATATTTAAATCTGATAATAAATATGTAGAAGAAAGAACCATGTAATTTTTGTATATTTCACCGTGAAGAGTACGTGAGTTTACTCATAGAATTTACATAATGACTATCTATGGTAGCAAAATTGAATCAACGTCAATTTACGTGATGCTGGAATGATTGAATTAATTTCGTGGAATGAATAGTCACATATACATGCGTTGTGGACTAAGAGGATAGCATTGACCAATTTAAAGTGTGTATAAATGTATTTAAAGTACGTTGTTCAATTTTTTTTATGTCTCCTCAATGGCCTCCTAAAAGTTCATAATTCTAGGTAAGAGGAGACGTCGGTTTATCTCCTTTGGCTTTTTTGCTTTTTTTTTTTTTTGCACTCGAAAAATTACTGCCATCCTTTCATATTTTGCCATTTAATCATTTTTCCTCTTATTTCCTAGCCTTTGATTTTACAACATTAAACTTCGAGCACGCGGCAAATATTACATGTAAGGACTCATGCTTTAGATTCTCTTATACGAAAGAGAGAAAAAATCCAGACTTTGGGTTGCTAAACCCTAAAAGCCCAAGAGTGACTCTCTCATATTTGTTGACTCCCCCTTCCAAGCTCTAACTGGCAATAAAGAATCTTTAGAGGGGTCAATTTCCAATTTTTATTTTTTGCAGGCGCCCAAAAATATTTGTATCGTATGCAATTTATTGGTGGTGCTGTGAAGCCAAGAACGCATCACTAGATTGACCATTTGCTCTAGAGGGGCACCAATGTTACCGCCGGAAACGAATTCAGGGTTTAGTACATGTTTTAGAAATGATTTATTAAAAAAAAATAAGCGTGAATGAAAAGTTGATATTTTTTTGTCGCGCAAAGCTTACTACAAGAACGTGAAACAATAAGGGAAGCACAAACCTAGAAAGAAATTATTAACATCTAAATTTTTATTGACAAATCAAGCAAGCATTAGTTGTCTGGTGTTTCTTGTGCGTACTTGGACCTCCTCAGCATGTATATCCATGTAAGAAAGTGACGCTTTGGATTCATTATTATTTCATATTGGATTGTCACATTGTCATTCTTGAAGCGTTAAGTTGTCCTAGTAGCTTGCTGTCCGTATGTATTTGTGCAGTGAATGATAAACTTGCATGTCTGGCCGGCGGGGTCTTCGTTCTGTTGAAGTGGCTATTGGCGCTTTCTGTTGGGTCGATGTGGGCGTCGCTGTCAATTTTTTTTTCTCATATAGGACAATAGTGCATGGAAGAAAGTTGCTTTCTTTGAGGTAAAGAAGTTGAGTATATTGAGCTAAATCTTCACTGCACCATGTTGACATCTTCTCAGCTTGCCCTTCATGCTTTGAGATTGTAAATAACAGCCCTCGTTTTATTGGTGGTGTAGTTGGTTGTTCATCCTTTGAAAAATAAAAAAAATGCTAAGAACTTACTTGTTTCAATTAGGTAGTCGAGCTTTTAAGAATAGATTTATTTATTATTAGATAATGTGGACTTCACATGAAACCCAATTTTTGACGATGCAAGTGAGAAATCGTGAATCCTAGAGTTCATTCTTTATGTTGTGAATCCCCTCTACATCAAGTTACACCAGTCATTAGGTAATTAAAGATAATTAGATGTAATGATTGATCTAGCTAGTTTCGCCGGCAGCGATGGTGGCAACAGCATTGGAATGAGTCGCCTTGGCAGTGGTGCTGACGCCAACAACATGGCAGTGGCCGTGGGAATGGTAGTGCTCTCTCTTGCCCCATTCCTTCATTTTATTTTATTTTTTCCTTTTTCAGTTTTTTGCAGTTTTTCCTCTTTAGCTTTTCTTTTTGCTTTTGTTAAGTTTATATTTGATAAGATACATGAAAATCTAGACATAATTCTAATAGACAAGTACCATAGAGATAAATGAATAAATAGTTAAAATATAATTAAACATGAAAAAAATTAGACGAACATTATTGTTGATTTTGAGCAAGAGAACGACAATCAATACTAATTATTAAATAATATATCATTGAAATGGAAAAAAAAAATCATGTGAAAAGTGAAGTAACAAAGCCAATTTGCATCCTGAAAAGTCTTGGTCTTCCCGAGTTTATGTTATATGTGGCAATGACAATGCTAAAACTTAGCAGCAAGATGGTGGGCAATGATCTTCTGAAGGTCGCTGAGGTAGTAGTTAATGATCGGAGCCGCTTAATTGGAGAATGCTAGTCCTTTTGAACATGATTTTCCTGTTCATGAGTTTTATGCGTAGAACATAATTTCCAATAGATCATACTGTTAGATGGTTATTCGTGACTCCTTTACTATTGCCACTTGCTTAATGGATTGGTTAGTGTGGTTTGTGTGCCTAACCCTTTTTCTTGTTTAGCTCAAAGCATGTGCTTTTGTTTTCTTTATTGAATAGAGAAAGTTAGCCGTCTCCAATGACTTGTTGTTGTATGATGAAAAGTCTTGGTCTTCCTTAGTTTATGATTTATATACATGAAAAAAATATATATGATTGTGGAAACTACAAATATCTAAGGATATTCTCCAAACATTACGAGACAAGCACTTATGGACAAAAAGTATTGGGAAAATTCCAAATAACGACCCAAAGTGGATCAATTTTGTCAAGTAAGGATTCGAAATGAACTTTGTGTCGGATAAAGACCTAAAATGGACTCATTGTCTCAAGTAAGGACCCGAAGTGGTTGAATCAATTCCAAATAAGGACCCGAGCTTGCTAGTCGCCAAATATTTGCCGCCTATCAAGCATGCAACATTTCCAACGACCGGAGTTTGGGCAATTTTGTCCAAAATAAATCTAGGGAAAAATAACAAATCTTAAAATAGGAAAAAAAAAAATCCCTACGTTTTTTACGATCTCTCCATTCCTTGTACCCATCCTCTACAAAGTCAACGACCAAAGTTCTCCCCATACATTGTACCCGTCCTCCGCAAAGTCGAAGACCCAAATTCTCTGCCGGTTGAGGCATGAACTCAAAAACAAGAAGAAAACCATATGCTTCTTTCTTTGTTTGTGGAGACCCAAATTCTCCGCCCGTCGAGCAAGGCGAGGAGCGACAAGAATCGAGTCACGACGATGACCAGGCGGTGATTTGGTTGAGGAGCAGTGGAGGAGAAGAAAGAAGAAAACGTAAACATCTAAATGAATAGCCTAAACTTAATTAATTTAGAATTTTCCCTTTTTTTTTTTTTTTCCAATCACAAAATTCTGACAAAATTGCCCCTATTTTAATCACCGGAAAATGTCCGCCGAGCTAAGGTCCTAAATAGAGATTAACTTGATCACTTCGGGTCCTTATTTGACACAAAATTCACTTCAGGTCTTTATTTGAAACAATGGGTCTACTTTTGGTCCTTATTTGACACAAAGTTCACTTTGGGTCTTTATTTGAGAAAATAGATCAACTTGGTCCTTATTTGGAATTTTCCCAAAAGTATTTTATATCGATTCCTCTAACCATTGATGTGCACCCTCGAAAGTCTTGGTCTTTGTTTATTGTTTTTGGCATGTGAAAGTCTTGATCTTCCTAGCCTTTATAGTTTTCTCTCTCCCTTATCTCTTTATCACTTAGATTCATCGTCACCCATGCCTGTCCCCCTGCTCAACGGTGTCCTCCTCCCGCTCGTCTGAACTTAGCGGTCGTGCTTGTTGGAGTCCTGTCATTGATCTCATCCCGTTCACCGGACTGCTCCAGGAAGTTTACTCGGAAAAGGTAGAGACATCTATCTTCTTGCTCTATTTTTCCCTCAAACTGATGCAACCGCAACTTTGCTATTAAAGCATCTGGTGGGCGTTTATTACCCGAGAGCAACCACCTGTTTTTTCTGAAATCTTTCTATTAATGGAGGCAAAGAAGAGGTTACAGCAGCAACAGAACTTTGGTTCTTAAACCGATTTGATGCTTATCTATGATCTTGATTAAAGTTGATCTCAAATACTTGATGTCAAGTTCAATAACAAAGAATTGTTTACTTCAATTTTTTTTTTAGATAGTAATATTAGGACATTAAGATTTTTTTTTTTGGATGACCCGGGAACCCCTATACAGCCGGCAGCCGGCGAGGTTAACCCGGGCGACCGAGCCACCACCACAGGCCCAACCGCAGGTGAGTCACGCAATGGGGATGCGGGGTTTCAACCCCTCCCCTTTCGGTGGGGGCAGAGCTCTAACCATCGCAGCCACCATGGGCGGTGGTCATTAAGATTAATTTTTAATCTCTCTATCATTGAAATCTTTACTAAACACGCACTGACGTGGAATGATTTTACTAAGTACAAGTTTGGGATTTTACATGAAACAATCACATATCAGTTTGGAATTTTAGTCCATTAAATTGGGTAAACAATGATAAATATCGTAATAGGATAGCTTCATTCCTCTTCGAAGAGATTCACAGGAAATTCACGTTTACTATAATTTTGCGGTGCCAAACAAAATAAATAACTTTTGTTGTGTCTTTTCACATATTTACTGTTATAGTAAGAAGTCCTTGTTATATAGATCTAGTAGATTTACCATCAACCGAAAGGGGTAAGGTGAATTAATAAGGTGCTTGTGATTTAGTATTCTTTTAAGGTGTGCCACTGTAATCAATCGAGTTAAGTCAATGCGCAAATTCAATGCGCAAATTAAACTTCACATGAAGTAGTTTCTACTGAAGCCCCAAGGGTGTTGCATGTGGACGACTTGTTTTCATCGTGTGAAAACCAATGATAGTTTAGTGCTGGAAAACTTATCCATGTATTTTCTTTCAAGATAGAGAAAAATGTGAAGGTATTCGTGATAAAAAAAATTTGAATTATGGAAATTAAAATTGTGCTTTGTTAGAAAAAGACCACGCGATGACTCAGTGTTTTGTTAGAGAAAAAGGTATTATATGTCGGAAATTTTTTTGGGATTGTTCATCTTTTATAATGCGCATCAATCTGGTATTGAACAGACTTCGCATATTATTCAACCCTAAAAAGCCCAACTTGTCATTTTATATTGTACGCTCCTAAAAGTGAGTGACTTTCTTATATTTGTTGACTCCCCCTCTTAAGTTCTAATTGATGCTCAAGAATCTTTAGTCCGTCAATTTTAATTTTAATTTTTGAAGGCGTCAAAAAAATTTATGATATATAATCAATTGGTGGGGCTGTGAAGCCAAGAACACATCACTCCATGGATTTAAGCTCTCTCTCTAAGTTATTATATATAATCAATTGGTGGGGCTATGAAGCCAAGAACACATCACTCCATGGATTTAACCTCTCTCTCTGTCTCTCTATCTCTGTCTCTCTCTATCTATCTATATTATATACATGTATATAATATATATGATATCTTTTCCCTATGAGGCCAGGAGAGAGAGAGAGAGAGACCAATAATGCATGTAACCGGGTAATTAAGGGTTTAGTACATGTTTTAGATATAATTCACTGAAAAAAATGTAAATGAAAAGTAAATGTTCATTCCCGCTACCAGAAAATAAAAGATATGACAGAGAAAAGGGAGAGGGAAAAATACAAAGTCACCACCTAAAAGAAGTGAAATGCTCATAACAAAAAAGAAAAATCATATTGTTAAACAGATTAATATGATTCTAATCTCCTTGTGAATTTTTCATTATGATGTTACCAAATTATGGAAAACTCGTCATTTTTTTCCTTAATCGTAGACCAATAGAAGACAAAAAGAAAAGAGGGACATTTGCTTTAATCCAAGGTAAATAGGAAATACATTGTTGATGGAGAGCACGTAATGTCTGGGTGAACTTCGCACGATTCAGAATACAAAATGTTTAAAGAACGCTTCTAGAGGGGATGCCTTCTTGCTGCACAAAAATATTTAGATAAACAGACGAAAGGCTGGATGGAAAGCACGTGCTCTCCGAACGATTCTGCTCATTGATCGCATATTGTGGACATGCGATCAATATAGGCTTTAAGTGGCAGTTACAATGTTAAAACTTCGCAGCAAGATGATGGCGATGATCTGCCAAAGGGTGCTAAGGTAATAGTTGATAATCGGAATCGCTTGATAAGAGAACGGTCATTTGATGCATAAAGTATAATTTTCAGTAGATTATGTAATGTTAGTTAATGATTATTGACTCCTTCACTATTTGCAAAGTAAACTAAAGCAACTTGGTTAATAGATTAGTTGGTTCACTTTTTCTTATTGAACGGACAAAATTAGCCGCCTTTGATGTCTTTACATGGTCATTCACATTGAAGGAGGAACCGATAATCTTTTCATATCTTAAACATATCAAATTTTCAGCACTTTGTAACCGCCACGTAAAAGCCTAAATTGATCACATATTCAACAATAAAGCAGAAAACAAGGACAATGAAATCATAGAGATTCTAATAATATATGAATGCGTGAAAAGCCAACACAACACTCGTAAGTAATGAAGTTTTTGACGAAAATACGTGTGAGCTCTAAGTAGGTCATATGAAGAAAAATCACATTTATCCTCTGTTTTGGATGCCCACGAGAAAAGTCTGGATCCGAAGAAAAGGGAGAACAATTGACAAAACAGGCACTCTTGGACAAAAACTATTTTAGTTTGATTTGTCTAAACTTTAGTGTGCATCCCTTGAAAGTCTTGGTCCTTTTTTATTCTTTTTGGTAAGTGGACGTCTTGGTCTTCATGGAATTCATAGTTTTTTCTTTCCATTAGATCATTTTTACTTTGCTTTACCATAACACCTTTGTTGTTCTCTACAGTGATTGATTCACCCATGGCCATTGGAGAGATAATTTTGGGTTCCTTCTTTGAGGTCTTGTTTGACAAGTTGAGTTCTTTGGCATCGAACTATGCGCAACGGGAAGGAACCGACACCACCATCCTTGATGACCGGAAGAGGATCCTAGTCACGATCAATGCGGTGGTGGATGATGCAGAGGAAAAGCAACTTAGCGGTAATTGTCTAGTGAAGCTGTGGCTTGATGATGTTAGGGACTTGGCCTTTGACATAGAAGACTTGCTCGATGAGTTAGACATCGAAGCCACTCAGGTTAAGTCGGAGATAGAATCCAACAAGTAGAGGTCAATGGAAAAGGAAGTTCTTTCCTTTTACACGACCAAGCTCACTCGTGTCTGACACTAAGGTCCAAGATATCAATGGTAGGTTGGAAGCGATTGTCAAAAGGAGGGAAAATCTAAGCTTGAGAGACAATGTTGTGGACAGATCCAACTACATCAACAGAAGGGATCCCACTAGTTCTCTACCGGAGCCTCAGTTTTTCGGCAGGGAGAAGGAAGAAATGGAGATACTCGGACTATTGATCCGTGAGATCAAAAATTATGATGCCACACTAAGCATAGTCCCCATAGTTGGGATGGGCGGTATTGGAAAGACGGCCTTGGCTCAACAACTATATAATAATGCTGAAGTGAATAGCTATTTCGAGAAGAGAGCATGGGTTTATGTCTCGAGATGTTTTTGATGTCCTTGACATAACAAAGACTATTTTGCGGTCAATCACCGAATCATCCAACCAAGGTGAAGATCTTGACAGGCTTCAAGTTAAGTTGAGGGATAGTCTATCTGGAAGAAGTTTCTTGTGGTTTTAGACAATATCTGGAATGTAGAGTACAATGAATGGACTAACCTCATAAGGCCATTTGACATGGGGGCTAAGGGAAGCAAGATCATCATCACAACTCGCCACCATTATGTTGCTTCTTCCATAACAAGAGCTTCAACATATCCTTCGAGGGAATTGTCCTTTGATAATTGTGTAAGCTTATTAGCCTTTCATGCTCTTGAAGCAACAAATTTTGAGAGCCACCCGGCTTTTGAAATAATAGGCAAGAAAATAGCTGAAAGATGTAAAGGTTTACCTTTGGCAGCAAAGATGTTGGGCGGTGTCCTACGTACTAAAAGTAATCCCAATGAATGGGAAGATACCTTAACTAACAAAATATGGGATCTTCCGATGGCAGAGAATGATAAGGTTCTCCCGTTTTAAAATTGAGCTATCTCCATCTTCCTTCCTATTTGAAGAGATGTTTTGCTTGTTGTGCGGTATTTCCCAAGGATTATGAAATTGAGAGAGATGAGTTGGTACTCTTATGGATAGCGAGAGGGACTTTTAGATGGGCAAAAGCAAATGAGAATAACTTGAAATTGGGACGGAAGCACTTTGATGAGTTAGTATCTAGGTCATTTCTTCAAAAATCAAGTATCGACGCATCTAAGTTTTCAATGCATGGTCATTTGAATGATCTAGCAAAGTCAATTTTGGGTGGGACTTGCTTTAGCTCGGGGGGGTCTAAGGTGACAGGTAATGAACATGGTGTATCATCTTTTGAAAAAATTCATCATGCATCATTCATCTCATCATGGTATGTTACATCAAAATGCTTGAGACCATATCACGGAATGAAGGCGCTAAGAAGTTTAATTCTAGTGAAAGATGGATCTAGTAGGGGCTCCTTCTCTATTTCCAACAAGGTACTTGCATGACTTGCTAACAAACTTGAAGTACTTGAGAGTGTTCTTGTTATGTCATTGTTCCATCGTAGAGGTACCAGATTGTGTTGGTGATTTAAAACATCTTCGATATCTCAATATCTCGTACACCGACATTGAGAGGCTACCTGAGTCAATTGCCGCCTTGTGCAAATTACAAGCTCTAATTTTAAGAGGTTGTCAAAAGCTTTCAAAGTTGCCTCAAGGTATCTCAAAGTTAGTCAGCTTACGGTTTCTTGATATTAGAGATACGGGAGTCTAAAAGAGATGCCGTTGGGTATCGGTAATTTAAAGAATCTTATTATCTTGTCCAAATTTGTATTAGGACCAAAAAAAAGGGTTGCAGTTAAAGGAGTTAAAGAACTTGCCACATCTACAAGGAGAATTATTCATATCCAAATTGCAAAAGGTGGAAAAAGTTGATGTAATCGATGTTAATTTGCTTCAAAAGCGAGGCCTTACCAACTTATCCTTGCATTGGGATGAAGATTTTGGAAATCAATGGAATTATAAGCGTGAAGAAAAGGTGCTTCACTCTCTGCAACCTCACACTAATCTTGAAAATCTCAGTATCTTGTACTATGGTGGTGAGCAATTCCCGTCGTGGTTGGATGGTCCAACCTATTCTAAGTTAGTGTCTTTGCGCTTGGGGGACTGTCCTAATGTTATATCATTGCCCCCACTTGGACAATTACCTGCACTTAAGGAATTATCTCTTAAAGGTCTAAATGCAAGAAGAGTGATAGGTTCTGAATTTTACGGAGGTAAAAGGCCTTTTCATCCTTAACAAATTTGAAGTTCGAAGAGATGTTGGCATGGAAGGATTGGTCTCCTTACATTGAGGGCCCAAAAGAAGAAGTTCCATTCTCTTGTCTTCAGCATCTTGTTGTCCAGAGTTGTCCTTCGTTGGTGGGGACATTGCCTTGTCAACTTGATCGTGTCATAAAGCTTGAAATTCATTCATGTCCGCATTTGAATAACTCAACCAGTGAGGTTAGCCTTCCATCTCTCGACGAATTACACCTTAAGGATTGTAACGAGGAGATTTTAAAGTGCTTGGTCAACCTATCTTCTTTAACCATTCTTAGAGTTCAAAATCTTGCAGAGCTTGTTTGCTTTGATCATGGGTTTATGAGCCGCTTGGTCAAGATAAAGAAGCTTTATATAGGAGAGTGTGACAAGCTAAAATACTTGTGGCAAGAGGGAAATGAAATGCTTAATCTTACTTGCCTTCAGAATTAGCCATTCTAATCGTCCCTCGCTTCACATCATTTGTGGCAGGAGATGGAGAAATAGAGCTGCCATGCAACCTTAAAAGGATGATATTGAGTAATTGCATGAGTTTAGAAAAGCTTCCAAGCAAGATGTACACACTCAATTATTTGTCTATTCATCAATGTCCAAAACTCATAAGACCAACCATTTCTCCATATGGCCCCAATAGCAATAGCCTGATGTCTCAACTTGAATCTTCGTGTATAGGTAAATGTGATTCTCTAACATCCTTTCCATTTGCCAAGGGTAGACTTGCTATTCTCAAGACATTTTCTATTGAAGAGTGCAAGGGGGTGGAGTCGTTGGAAGAGATAGCTGTAGAATCGCTCGAAAATATGAGAATTAACAGTTGTGAGAATCTAAGAAGCCTACCACGATGCCTTCACACGCTCTCCCATCTCACTAAATTGTATATACGTGACTGTCCAACACTGGAGATAAAGGAATTTCCTCCCCTTCCCCTCACCCTATCGGATCTTACACTTGCCAAATGTCCCAAGATAAAGTCTATCGCCAGCTTTAACAATCTCACTTTTTGGAAATAAGAGAGTGCCCAGCATTGGAGATGAAGGATTTACCTCCCCTTCCCATCACCCCGTCAATATTCTATCTCTATGACTGTCCGAAGATAAAGTCTCTATCAAATAAGTGGTATCATCTTAGAGTACTCCGGTCCCTATATATTGTCCGTTGCCAAAATATCCAATGCTTGCCCGAAGGAGGTTTACCTTTCAATTTGCGGACATTTGTTATTTTAGAATGTGAGAATATGAATCAACCAAGGTGAGATTATGGGGCTTGCGCATGCTCACATCCCTCGAGAGATTGGAAATGGACGGACGAAGCATGGGAGGGGAGGGAGACAAGGAGT
The DNA here is from genome assembly GCA_014182565.1 of Eucalyptus marginata. NCBI lineage: Eukaryota > Viridiplantae > Streptophyta > Magnoliopsida > Myrtales > Myrtaceae > Eucalyptus > Eucalyptus marginata. The sequence continues at coordinate 13,359,698 of CM024586.1, read as the reverse complement.
GCTTTCCTTCGGAGGAAGACGACGAGGATTCCCGGAGTCTTCTCTTTCCTTCCTCTCTCACCTCTCTTTCCATTTATGATATGAAGAATGTGGAAAGACTATCAAACGGTCTTCGCAACCATCTCTTTTCTCTCCAATATTTAGAGATTGTAGATTGCCCAAAGCTGAGGGACTTGCCAAAGGATGGCCTCCCTCTCTCCCTCCAAACATTTTGGATACAAAGATGCAAGATTCTTGAAGATCGATGCTCAAAACTAACTGGCGATTATTGGCCCCTCATCCAAGAGATCCCTCAAATCATCATTGGTGTCTATCAGATCCAATGGATTGATTCTTCCATCTACAGTCAGGTTTTCTAGGGTTCGGGGGTAAGTTTTTAGTTTTGAAGGCATCAATTTTCATTTTGCTTCCTCAATTCGATGCTCAATACAAATTGATACTTTCCCCATGTAGATATCTCGCGTAACTTTCTGGAAGTCGAAGAAATCCTTGACGTGCGCATTGATCGGGTGCGGATCCAATGAAGTGAAATCAATCCACTTTCGCTTTCATTTGCTAACCGCCGCGCTTCATCCTTCGATGTGCGCCGTTTTCTTAGGATTCGAGGTAAGTTTTTTGGTCTTGAATGCATCGATTTCGCTTTTGTTCTTCAATTAAATGCTTTATACGAATTAATTTTTTCCCAAGGAGAAGTGTCGAATGGAATCTCCAGAAACGCCAATTGAAGGTTAGAGACCGACATTTGGATATTTCGCATAGAATTTCTAGAAACTGCCGTATCGTGAAAAAAAAACTAAAATTCAGGGCTGAAAGAATGATATTTAGTTGCTTGAATCCCATCAAGAGCTTCCTTTAGTCTCCAATTGCACTGCTTTTTGTTTAGCCACCGCAAAGCTCTTTCAACCAGCAAGTAATTCAGCCTCGCTCTCCGCGGGCAACCATCTCCCCTGTTTCATTTCTGGCCTCAATCCCAACGACGCATGTTATGTAAGACCTCATCTCAGGTTTACTCCACATACCTTGCCTTTAATCCACCTAGTCTTGACTTAGCTTACATTTTTACCGGCAACACACTCCAAAAGAGCTTTTTGAACTATGCAAGTGACAGTTTTTAGCATCTGGATTTTTATGGGTAAAAGTCACTGCATTTCAAGCTTTCCAAATATACCAATAGGTCTAGGCAATCATTCTTAGGAGTTATTAGCCCGTACTAATCATTCAATTTCGTGACCTCACATTTGTATAATGTCAGCCCGTACCAACAAGTCATCATCACCGGTGATTGGTGGTCTCCCATACTTGTGAGTTAACATAATCGCAAGAACAGCGAAAAGAAAAATAATCATCAAGAGGGTATCTCGGTTCATTTTTGTTGCTGTCAATTGGGCATGCATATAATTTTGTTTTGATCACTCTCATAGTTGTTCATTATGCATTTAAGATAATTTTATCCAGGACTAATTGATGATACTTTTTTCAGATTTTTTGATGAAAAATATGAGGAATGTGGAAAGAATATCAATAGTGGAGGATGTGAGAAGCGCGGAGTATTTTGTTTCCTTCGTCTCTACCTCTCTTTGGATAAGAAATATGAGGAACGTGGAAAGATTATCAAGTGGTCTTTGCAATCATCTCTCCACTCTCTAACAGCTACATTTTATAGTTTAATGGAACTTGCCGAGCATGGCTTCGTTCCCTCCTCCAAGTATTCGGCATAATTCACTATGAAATTCTAAAAGATTGATGCTCAAAACTCAATGACAACTTTTGGCAGCTCATCCAAGAAATCCCACTAATCGTAGTTGGTTGAGTTCAGATCCAATAAGAAGATATCTATCCAATTTCTAAATTTTGCTGTTCGGGTAATGATTTGGACTTCTTTCTTTCTTGCACACTTGTCTTTTAGCAACTGTTGCTGCTTCGGGATCCATTTATATTCCGAATCCTCAATTGGATGCTAAAAATTTCATGTTTTTCCATGGACAAACTTCACCTAAATTTCCACAAACTAGCTGCTGAAGGTCCAACGTTGACATTTGGGTTGCTCTATTTTGTTTGACAAGGAATCACATAATGAAATGGTTATAATTCTAATGTGGTACAGCAAGTTAACCAACCATTGCTTCTTTCAAGTGACTATTCCTCAAAACAAATTATACTTATATGGACTTGTTCACAGTGCTCGAATTATGATGCGTGTATATGCCTGTCTGTATTGATGATATATCTTGAACTGTTTGATGACCAAAAATTGCTTATCTTTCCACTTATGGAAATGCACTATGCTTCACGTGAGAATCATGAAGAATTGTTGCTCTTATATTGTTATTTTCCCACAACTTCAGTGTTTGTTATGTTTTCTCTTCTAATTATCTTTTTTTTTTTGTGTTTTTTATATCCTAGCTTACTGACCTGAATTCCCTCAACTGTGATTGTTATGCAGAATATCCCACTGTCATCTTTATTTGGCAAAATTTCTCGGGAGCATCAAATGCAAACAAAGTGCCGAGGTAGGCAACGATGTGCTTATGTTCATCTCGTTGCAACTTGACACAAGAAGAACAAAAGGCTATTTATTATTGGTAGGAGTACTACCATGCTCTAAAATGTTTTTTTCTTTTGGCGACACGCTCTCAAAGATTAATCCGTATCATGATGTCAATTACCGAGGTCCATATTCATAGTCAAACGAAGAAGCTTTCTTACTTCCAACAACAGCAGCTTCTATAAAGATGCAAAAATAGGATTTAAAACAGGTGTGATCGAGTTGGCAAATGTGACAACTAAATTTGAATGGACCCCGCAGATTATAAGCCATTGAAATCTGACTTCCTTGTCAAAGTTCACAGTTTGTCTTTCTATTCATATTCCCACATCATATCACAGCACATTTTCTTTTTCTTTGTTGTCAAGGAAAGGCGGAAAGGAGCAAGGAAGACTATGATCTGTCCAAATTCTGGAGATATCTATATGCGAGATTCTGAAAGATCAATGCTCAAAACTCACTGGCGACTATTGGCCCCTCATCCAAGAGATCCCTCTCATCTACATTGGTGGTGTTTGGATCCAATGAATTGAAATTGATCACACCGGAGGCATGACAAAAGATTTATCTCCGCCGACTACTTTTCCTTCTTCGAGGTAATTCTTATAAGTTCTTTCATTCTTTCGCTTCCATTTGCTATCTCGCCGCAATTCGTTGTTCCAACTAAAGTCAGCTTTTACGGGGTTGGGGTCAGTTTTTGTTTTTAAAGGCATCAATTTCTATTCTATTCTTCAGTTCAATGCCTAATATGGATTGATTTTTTCCTGTGGAGATATTTCTTGTAGAATTTCCAAAAACCAGCCACCGAAGGTCGAGACCGACATTCAGGTGTGTTGTGTGTCCTCGATGGGGTTTTTTCTTTCTAGGCCAGCAGCTCACGGTCGAAATAAGCATATGTGATAAGAAGGGTGGGGGATACAGATGTAGATCCCAATTTTGGCAAAGCCACCTAATGGGCACAAGCATTTGCTTTTCATGAAATACAACTAAAATTCGGCGCTGCAAAATGATTTATAGCTTCTTGAATCCCAAGACGAGCATCCTTTAGTCTTTAATTGCACTTTGGGAAAATTGATGATATTCTTGTATACCATAGCTCCATCCAGCTCCACTACCACCTTGGTTCAACTTTTTGTTTGGCTATTGCAATACTTTTTGAGCAGCAAGTGATATGCTCTAAACTGTTTTTCTAGAGACCTGCTCCAAAAGATTAATCTGTATCATTATGTCAATTATTGAGGTCCATATTCAAGTTCAAATGAAGAAGGTTTCTTACTTCCAGCAACAACAGCTATTTGTAAAGATGCAAAAATAGGATTTAAAACAGGTGTTTTCGAGTTGGTGAATATGGCAATCAAATTGAATGAACCTGCAAATTATAATCCATTTAAATATGACTTCCTTGTCAAAGTTCATAGTTCATCTTTCTTCTATTCAAATTCCCGCACCAGTTCAGAGCACATTTTCTTCTTCTTTGTTGTCAAGGAAAGGCAGAGAGGAGATATCAGGGAGACTATGCTTTGTCACTCTGTTAAGTCATCATTAAAGCCTTGCGTTTGCCACGATGTATTTTGATTTAAGCTTGCGAGAAGATGGCCATCCAAGACCATTCGCAACCCAATTATTTCGGGTAGGCAAGTCTTGTCACTATAACCCCACCAAGCTGCTAGAGCTCCCGCTACGGACAAGGCAAGATACAGGCACTGTCATCGTTAGTGGGTTATCCTCACGTCTGTAGAATATCAACTTGTACCATTAGGCCATAATCACTGGTGATCAGCAGTCCCAGTTCTGTGTTAGCAGAATCACAAGGGCCATTTAGAAAAAGCAAAATAACCATAACAATCACATTTTTTAGACTTGGAATGGGAAGTACCCTGTCATGTCTTGTTGTTGATTTTTGGTTGCAATCGGTTGAGTATGTGGTTGATATTTTACAGACGTGACTGTTGGCCCCTCATCCAAAAGATCCCTCTCATCCACATTAAGGGCTTTCAGATCCAATGAATTGATCCGTCCATGTACAGTGAGTTTTCTTAGGGTTCGGGTAAGTTTTTGGTTTTGAAGGCATCTATTTCCATTATGCTTCCTCAATTTGATTCTGAATGCAAATTGATACTTTCCCATGTAGATATTTCACATAACTTTCTGAAAATCCAAGAAATCCCTGACATATGCATTGATTGGGTTTGGATCCAATGAAGTGAAATTGATCCACTTTCGCTTTCATTTGCTAACTGCTGCAATTCATCCTTCGATGTGCAGTCGGTTTTATTACGGTTTGGGTGAGTTTTTGGTCTTGAAGGCATCAATTTCACTTCTTTTTCTTCGTTTCGATGCTTAATACAGAATTAATTATTTTCCCCATGGGAGCCAGGGGTCTTTCACCCCAATTTCAATCGCACATATGCAAAGTTACCCAATGGGCACAAACACTTGCTGAAAGAATGATATATAGTTGCTTGAATCCCAGCAAGAGCTGCCTTTAATCTCCAATTGCACTGCTTGCGAAGGTTGATGATATTCTTGTATGCCACAGCTACATCCATCTAATCTCCTGCCTTGGGCCAACTTTTTTTCTTTAGCCACTGCAATGCTCTTTCGAGCAGCAAATAATTCAGCCCCCTCTACAGGCAACCATCTCCCCTGTTTCATTTCCTGCCTCAATCCCAACAATGGCATGTTATGTAAAATCTGTCACAATTAATCCTCATGAAAGCTAGCTCAGGTTTACTCCATGCCCCATGCCATTCATGCACCCAATCATGAATTAGCTTACATTTTTACCGGCAACACACTCCAAAAGAGCTTTTCTAACCTGTGCAAGTGACAGTTTTCAGTATCTGGTGATTTATGGGTGAAAGTTACCGCATTTCAAGCTTTCCAGACATACCAACAGGTGTAAGCAATCTTTCTTAGGAGTTATTGGCCGGGACCAATCATTTAATCTCGTGACCTCACATTTGTAGAATATCAGCTTGTACCCTCAAGTCACCATCACCGGTGACTGGCAATCTCCCATACTTGCGAGTTAACATAATCACAAGAATTTTTCAGCCAAAAAAAAAAAGAAGGAAAAATCATCATAAGGGCATTGCAGTTTACTTTTCATTGCTGTCAATTGGAGATGCATATAATTTTGTTCTCATCAATCAATTGGGGATGCATATAATTTTGTTTTGATCAATCTTATACTTGTTCATTATGCATGAAAGATAATTTTATTTAGCAAAAGGAAAAACCATCAAAAGGGTCACTAATTCCTGACAATAATAAAGCGAAGTATCCCTGTTCTTGTCTTGGTTGTTCCTTTTTGTCTGATCACTCTTATAGTTGTTCGTTGCTCATGAAAGGTAATTCTTATTCAGGACTAATTGATTGTCCCTTTCCAGATTTTTGGATGAGAGCTATGGGGAATGTGGAAAGACTATCAACGGTGGAGGATGTATGATGCACAGAGTCTTCTGTTTCTTTAACCTCTCTTTGGATGAGAAATATGAGTAGAAAGACTATCAAGTGGTCTTCATGGCCATCCCCCTCTCTCGAACAGTTACATTTTCTAAGTTGCTCGAAATTGGTACTTGCCGGAGGATCGCTTCCCTCCCTCCCTCAAAGTATTCCACATAATTCAATGTGAGATTCCAAAGGATGATCCTCTCTTGCTGGCAAATACTGGCACCTTATCCAAGAAATCCCACTCATTGTGATTGATCTAGTTCGGATCCGACAAGAAGATTTCGCTCCACTGTCCAAGTTTCATTCTTCAGGTAATGATTTAGACTTCTTTCTTTCTTTTACATTCGTCATTTAGCTACTGCTGCTGCTCCAGGATCCTTTCAATTCCGTTTACTCAACTCAATGCTTAAAAGTTAATGTTTTCCCATGGACATGTTTCACGTGAATGTCCACAAACCATCTGCTGAAGGTCCGATGTTAACATTTGTGTTGCTCTGCTTTGTTTACCAAGGAAGTACACAATAAAATGGTTATAATGCTAACGTGGTACAGCCAGTGACTATTCCTCGAACAAATCATACCTATGTGGACTTGCTCGCAGTGCTGGAATTATGATGCTTCAAATGTGCCTGTCTACATAGATTATATATCTGGCATTTTGTGTGATGGCCAAAAGTTGCTTATCTTTGCACTTGGATGACAGAAAGAATTTGCAAATGAGAATCATGAAAAATTGTTGCTCTTAAACTAATATTGTTCCTCAATTTAATTGTTTGCTGTATTTTCTCTACCAAATATCTGTTTCTTATGCCCTAGCTCATTGACCTGAATTCTCTCGACTGTGCTTGTTTTGCAGAATATCCCACTGTTATCTATATATGGGAAAATCTCTTGGGAGGATCAAATGCAAACACCGTTGAGGTAGGCAACTGATGTAGTTGTTTTCATCTTTTGCAACTTGACAAAAGCAAAAAAAAAAAAAGAAAAAAGGCTATTAATTTTGGTAGGCGTGCCAATATGCTCTAATATATATGTATACTTTAAGGGTGACATGCTCTAAATAAGATTAATCTGTATCTTGATGTCAGTTACCCTAGTCTATAATCAAAATCAAATTAAGAAGCTTTCTTACTTTCAATAACAACTATTGTAAAGATGCAAAAGTAGGGTGTAAAACCATTTTTCGAGTTGGCAAATATGACAACAAAGTTTCAATGCATTTTGCAGATCAGAATCTTTTTAAACCTGACTTTCTTGTTAAAGTTCACAATTCATCTTTCTTCTATTTAAATTCTCACACCATCTCAGAGGACATTTCTTTTTCTTTGTTGTAAAGGAAAGGCAGAGAGGGGCGACCAGGGAGACTATGCTCTGTTGCTCTGTTGCTCTGTTGCTCTGTTGAGTCATCATGAAAGCCTCATGTCTGCCACGAAGTATTACGATCTAAAACTGCCAGAAGGTCGTCTTCCAGTACCACTCGCAACCCACTTTTCTCGGGTAGGCAAGTCTCGTCACTACTCGTCACTGTAACCCCACCAAGCTGCCAGAGCTCCTGACACGAGCGAGTAAAGATACGGGCACTTCCGTCGCACGCAGATTATCCTCATGACCTCGCATCTGTGGAATATCAGCTTGGGCAATTACGCCACCATCACAAGTGGTCAACGCTTCCCCATAGTTCTGCATTAACATAATCGTAAGGGCCAATCAGGAAAAACAAAATCATCAAAAGGCTCACTGAATTTTTAGATTTGCAATAGGAAGTACTCTAGTAATTTCTTATTGCTTTTGGCTGCCTCGGGGCAAGTATGTATATATTTTGTTCGTCTAATTACTCTTGTAATTGTTTATTTCGCATGACAAAATCAAAGTTGAATGTGGATTCCATGCAAAAGTGCCAAATCCTAACATCATACTTTCGTAGGGATTGAGTGGGCCGTGATGGTTAGGCCTCAAAACGTAGATAGCCCAACTCTTGGGCCTTAATCCCAATGGATGGCATTGCAATTAGACTTGACATACAATTCAGGTAATAAGTTCAAGAAAGTCATTTGGCTGGGACTTCACTTTAATTAATTAAAGAACCATTCGATAGGCAAGACTAAACAGACCAAGTCAGTTATAAGCATTAAAATTCATACCGACCCTAAACTATGATTTTGGAAAACATTATGCTTTATTCACGTGAATAATAGCTCTCGAGTGAGCCTGAGCCCAGAAAGATAATTACTTGCCAAGGCTCGTTCAGATTTTCATTTTGCTAAAAAATAAAATCATATCAGGCAAGTCTTGGTAGCTCCAAGCTCTAAATGTATGATCATTGGTCCAAGCTCGCCCATTTATTTCTTACAATTGGACTAGGTCGAGCTGGGCTAGATGGGCACTTCTTTTTCTTTTATTTATTTTTTTCTCCCAAGTCTATTCATATGAATAAGTAAGTTTCGCATTTGCAGTATTTGAAATATTCGGTTTCATCTTGAAAGAAAATACGTACTAAACGATATTAATGTGGTACCTATCATGCAACCTCAACATTTAGGGCCTAATTATAGTCGAAAACCCTCAATCAAATATTGAGAACAATGATTGATCACAATATTTAATTAATGACAAGCTTGTAATCTTTCAAATTCCCTCCCCTTCCTTGTTCTAGCGTAATGAGATGAGTCGTGGTCATCACCTAACAACGATTCAATTGAAATTGTATGATTGTCGATTAAAAGTATCAGCATCCATGGAAACCACAAAGAGGCAAAATTTGATCCTCACCTGGTCTATATGGATTTTTCCAAGCTCCTCTCCCCACCATTTTATTATAGGGTTAATATCCCGAAAAACCCAAAACTAGTACACCAAGAATAAATTTACCCAAAACTATTTTTTTGACCATAAAAACCCTAAACTAATATACATGTGATAAATTTATCCCAACTGACCATAAAAAACCATAAACTTGTACGTTTATGACAAATTTACCCCAAACTAATTTATTCAACCGCAAAAAACCCCAAATTGGTAAATTTGTGACAAATATACCCTCCGCTAAATTGGATTAATACCACAAAAAAAATCACAAAAATTGTAAATTGTGACAAACGGAGCGTAAGATCTCAAATCGGTATACCGGTGAACCGTCACGTGTCATTTAACTTAATAATTTGACAGTAAAATTTAACGAAAATTAACAGAGGGTAAACTTGTCACAAGTGTACCAGTTTTGGGTAAATTTGTCAAATGTATACCAATTTGGAGTTTTTGTGGTCAAAAAAATAGTTTGGGATAAATTTGTCATAGGTGTATCAATTTGGGATTTTTCAGGGTATTAACCATTTTATTATATTCTTCTGTAGTTTACTTTTTACTTCTTGCAAGAGCAACTATGTTGATTTTGAAATCTGACAATCGCGTATATTGTCAAGAAGACTTTCGATCCTTGCTCCTCATTTCATACATTTTATCATCGAAATTAAAGCCCTTAATACAAAGGACGCTCTATGCCTGACCAAAGCTCTAAAGCTTCAACTTCTAACTTTCATCAAACTGTGTTTACCAAGAACTCTGCTTCTTGTTGTTTGGATCCAATTTGTCATTTTATGGAAGAAAGAGAGAGAGGTTCATGCGACATCATAGTGTCCATTAAATGCTTGGACTGACTTTGTCTATTTCTTCTTCTTCCTTTTATATTTTTCTTTTTATGGGTTAACATTGAAATGGATCTCTTGATTTGGTGGGATATAAATGAGGGGGTGGAAATTCGCGTGACGTAAGTGGGGATATCAGCTGCTCTTTAATGCGTACGAGAATGTTCCTAAGATAAATTGGAATTGGAAAATGTGAAGAGCTTTAGATTGGATCACTCATCAAGTTCGAGGACTGTGTTCACTTAATCTTCAAAAGTTAATTCGTATATTGGGAGGTGACTGACTTTTATCGTCTCAAAATATTCGTCAATTCTTGAATAAATCTTGAGCATTCTGATCCTCGCTCAGATTTTCATATTTCTTCTTTGCCATCGCCTCACTTGCCACTTTGATGAAAGAGGTTATTTTCTTATTATCAACGCGAATTAGCATTGAAAATGATTCGTTTATTTATGTTGTCAAAGATGGGTGAATAGCATCGATGCTCGATCGGCACATGGGACAAGGTATCATGCCTCGAATTCAATTTGATATACAATGTCATAATACAAAGCCTTGATATGACTTCCTCATCATCCGAGTGTTTTAGTTATTGATGTGAGGAAAGGATGGTGCCCGAAAATCACTTTTGCCTCAATGTATCATCCTCGTTGTCGCGACCTACCCTCGGGGGAGGGAATAGATTTAGGGTATTACCTAAAGGACAAGCCTAAGACCCACGATTAGGCGCAGCCTCCCAAGCCCATACCTCGCATGACATTGGGGTATTCCTAAGAATTTCGCAAAAGAGTCGCCACTAGCCTATTGGAGTTGGCTAGAAACCAAGTGAGGCACAAGAGTATGTCGCACTTCCTACGCAACCAGAGAATCTACGGTCAGGGACTTAATTACACTAATTGACCAATTAGTGCCATTTCTCGGTACCTAATCTTGTTCATTTTAAAAGAAAGATTTTTGTCGAGCGCTTTTGATTGATTTTATACCTATCCACTAACATGTGAGGTGATCAATGCGGGTACGCAATCATTAAAATAACAATTAACAACCAAGATCACAATTGCAGTAAATTGAGCACATGCAATTAAACATAATAAAATATGTAAATTAAACATGCGATAAACTCAATATATGAGCAAATAAAGGCTTAATCACACGAAAAGGCAATACATAGCAATTCCTAACCAAACCCTACAAATTTTGGGTTTTCGAATTTTTTTGTTGTTTTTTTAAATATTTTTATTATTTTTTATTATTTTCTGAATTTTTGAATTTTTAGATTTTTATTTTTTAATAAAAAAATGATTCGGGCCGGGTTCCTTGACCCGGCCCTGCTGACCTGATCCAGATCCCGTCGGCCCGGGTTGGGCTGAAGGAATCGGGCCGACCTTAAGCCCACTAAAAAAAGGCCCACACGAATTTTTTAAAAAGAAGGTGACAACTCTCGGCCCAAAACCCATCTTCGATTTTTTACTTTAGCCCACCTGAGGGTCCATTTATCAATTTCTATTTTCAGCCCAATCTATTCAGCCCACGAAGCAAAAACAAGCCCGAAGCGAAGCCCATTCTTCATTTTCTATTTTCAGCCCTTTTACGTTTCCTTTTTTTTTTTTTTTTTTTCTTTTGCTCTTTTTTCTTTTTTTGGTCTTCTTCTGCTGCAGAACGTCCCTCCGACGTATTTTCCTCTTGTTTTGTCCCTTCTTATTTCTTTTCATCGTCTTTTTTCATTTATTTTTCTCTTCTTTTTGTTTTGCTTTTCTCTTCCCCTTTTTTGGTCTTCTTCTCTGCATGCTTCCTTCTCCGCCCGAAGCTTCCATTAAACCCAGAATTTCCCGTGAATTCAACCCCAACCTCAAAGCGCCAAAACCATGATCTTGACATATATTTATTCCATACCAAGCCGAGAACAGCGTGCGCCACTATCCAACAAACTCGAATTTATATAAAATGCAAAACGCAAGATGGACGTGAGGTGCGATCGTACGGCCACAAGTTCGGATATCTGCAAAATGCACGCAAAAATGGACAAAAAGAAGACGAATGTTACCCTTTGAAAATGATACATACATTCCTAAAGTCCCTCCAGCCCACACACTTAAAATGGCTTACATATCGATGTTATCTCTCTTTTCATTACTCTTTGTTTGTTTCTCTTGTTTTGTTTTCTTTATTTGATTTTCCCTTAACTGGGCGTGATTTCCTTTCTCACTGAAGCTCCCTTTTCGACGTTCTCCTCTTTGCCGAGAACAACACCATTGCCAAGATCTTTCTTGAAGAAATGCCACTGCTCAACCTCACTAACCACTACCTACGATCAACAAGTTAAGGCTTCATGCAAGACGACCTCAGTAACTAGCGATCAAAACGACTATACACAAGTTTCGGAAATGGCAAAGGTAGTGGCTATTTTCCCGAAGCGCTTCAAGGGCATTTTATCAAACACCTAGTGTGCATCAGCTCAAGGCAACCACGGACAAGGACAAGGACAAGACACGAAACTAGACCACAGCTCAACGAGAATAGCAGGGAACGCTCAACATCAACAAAGGACAGCATAAGCGAACTCGAAACTCACGTCCCAACTCAGTAAACCATGCGAAAAATGAGGGAACAGGACAAAAACAGGGTACAAAGAAAAGAAAAAGGTCGGCGGAGGTCCCTACCCGGCTCGAGGGTGGCGAACGGCGGGCGAGATCGATAGATCGAACAATGTCCGGTCGCCTCGCACGCCCCGAGCCGGAATCCTTGGGAAATCGACATGAGTTGAACCAAAAACCAGGAAACTCACCGCAAAAACTTGAATTCAAGGAAAGGGAAGCCGCGGCTTGGTGGTTCCGGCTAGGAGGCGGAAGCTCGCGTCGGGGGTGGCTGAACGATGCTCGGCTGAGGTGGATTCCAGGCCTCCTTCTTCCTGGTCACTCTCCGTTTCTACCCCTCTCCTTCCTTCAAGCTCTCTCGCCAAAGGCTGTCTCAAATCTCTCTCGGCCAAAATGTTCTGTCCTTCCCTTCCCCCTCTCTCTCTTCTTCTTTCTCCCGTTTTTCTTCTGCAGGTCCGCGCGAAGACCCCTGCCGTGCCAGCTGCCGGCCGGACTGCCCTCGACCCGCGGATCACGCCACTCGCCTGCCACACCGATCCCCCGCCCCTGCTCCTCTGTAGCTGTGCTGCTGCTGTCTCCTTCCCTCTCCCTCTTTTCTGCCGAATGCCTCAAGGATAAAGAGAGAAAGAGCCCACCAAGAAGGCCGGGCTCGTCTTGGGCCAAAATAAAAGAAAAGTGGGCCGGCCCAGGCGAGGAGAAAGAAAAAGGGAAAGAGAGAGGTCGGGCTGACCTGCCCCGGCCCGGTCTTATTTTTCCATTTTCCTTTCTTTTTCTTTTTTTTTTTGCAATTAATTTCCTTTGATAATTTTTTAATTTTTTTCTTTTTCATGACGAATTTTTTGGAAAAAAATTAAGAAAAAGATTATTCAATATGCGGTACAGTAATGAAAACACAATACATTTTAATGAATTTTTTTTTTACTTTTCTATCTTCTTCTTTTTAGCGACTAATTCCTAACTTTTAATGCTATTAAGTCTTAAGTAAAATGGCGAAATTTAAGTGTCAAGACTCGTTAGTTGTAGTTTCGCTGTCAAGTTTTGATGATCTTTTCTCAAAAGAAATGGTTTTTGAACACTGAAATGAACACAATTGTGGGAAGATACTTATGCAAGGTCATAAACCGAATTGGCTAAATATAGTTTTGGTTCTTTTAAAATTGATGTTCATGCAATTTAACTCTCTTACTTTTTTTCGTAGCAATGGAATGCTTTAACATTGTCAGTTTGTACAGTAAAACATTTCCGTAGCTACAATTACTTACGGTGTCAAATTGATAATGTGGCGCTACATTGGCAAATTTAGAATAAAATAGAGGGAGAATATGTAGGAAGAGAGAGGTACTAGGAACGGCTACCTAGCCTTGCCGGGGTGCTAGCTAAGATCGTGTTTTGTTTTTGACCGATGAATCTTATACGTTTGAAAAAAAGGATTTTTATGTCTTCTCAAAATGGTAGGTCGTTTATCTACCTAATTAAGTTACAATGAAACAAAACATCACCACTATCATTATTTTCTTCAATGATAATATCTTAAGAACAGTTAGTACTTACTATGAAGTAATGGGTTCGATGAGTAGAACACTCGACACTATTTGCGTATCAAGAAAAAAATCAGACACTATGTGGGTTCGTGGATATTGCTATGTTGGGAAATGAGAAATCTTTTTATTCAAAACCCGATGCGTAAATTGCAAATCATCACTTAATTTTTTTCTTTTTTGAATCTTGTTAACAAGTATTTCAAGAGCATTTCTCAATTGTACTTAACAAAGAAAGATTATCGTTCTCAAAACATTACTTGTAAAAGATACGAGGGAGTCGGTACATCAAAAAGAACAATATTTCTCTATTTAAATATTTAATAAGTATCCTAGGACAACATGTTATGGATTTTACTAAATATCCAGAGTATTCATTTAACCTTGCCCCAACCTAAAATTGGTGCATTGAGTTTCACGACACGTGTTGTGGGACTTATGAACGATTGTAGATAAGAGTAGATCCCATGAATATAATAAATTTTAAAATGAAATAAAAAGAAGAGGCTCAGATGTGAACAAAAATAATCAAATCAAATCCGATAGGAAGCCGTCAATGGGAGCGGCTGCGATTATTAGACAGGCATGAGGTCCGTCTCGCAATGATGCACCCCCCGTCTATCATCAATCATGCGAGAGAGCTGCTTTTCAACGGTGGATAAGCCAATCATAGTGCGGATCCATAGCATGTAGCGTGCACCTGAAGCCTACCAGATAATTCGGCCCTCGAGAACACGTGCGCGCTTTTACCGTGAGGAAGCCTCGAACAGAATAACCCACTCTTAACAGAAAAAAAAATTATTATTATTATTATAATTCGGAGAAACTATATAGAATGAGATTTTTTCTAATCAAGATATTTAAATCAAATAATAAATATGTAGAAGAGATAACCGTGTAATTTTTTGTGTAATTCCTTATGAAGAGCACGTGAGCTTACTCATAGAATTTACAAAATGACTATTTACGATAATAAAATCGAACGAATGTCAATTTACGTGGTGTCCAAATAAATGAATTAATTTCGTGGCATGAATACTCGCATATATATGCATTGCAGATTGAGAGGATAGCGTTGACCAATCTGAAATGTGTATAAATGTATTAAAGTATGCGATTAAATTTGTTTTTATGTATCCTCAATAGCCTCCTAAAAGTTCATAATTCTAGGTAAGATGAGACGTGGGTTTACCTCCTTTGGCTTTTTTTTTTTTTTTAAAAAAATTGCACTTGGAAAAATTATTGCCATCCTTTCATATTTTGCCATTTAATACCATTTTTTTCCTTATTTCCTAGCCTTTGATTTTACAACATTAAACTTCGAGCACGAGGCAAATATTACACGTAACGTACGGACTCATCCTTTAGATTCTTTTTACAAAAGAGGGAAAAAAATCTACACTTTGGGTTGCTAAACCCTAAAAGCGGGCATGAGCGGAACTTTAATAAGCCTCCGAGTATTGTGTGTGCGCCCGTGTCTTGTGCTTGGCCGACTTGCCATGACTTGAGAGTAAGAGTAAAGTAAGGCTTCTCTTGGTAAGGTTTGGGTCGGTAAAGTTATTGGATTTGTGAAAGACGAACGACTTACCGATAAGTTGCCAACTCTTTCGGAAAAGTTGTTTTTTTTTTGTAAAGGTAAGTAGTATATTGATTTTGCAGAAAAGAATACAAGAGGGAGGCCCGGCACCAACAAAACAAACACTCAAGAAGACGAAGGTCTAAGGAGAGTGTAAGGGTGCCGTGGTTCCCAAAAGGAAAAGCAGAAAAACAAGGACCAAAAGACAACAACCCTAGCGAACCTCCATCAGTCAAAGATAGAAGGATGGATATCCCAGCCCGTTGAAGTCTTCTATTCATGGGCACGTCAGGGACATGATTGAACGTCATAGCTTTATCTTTGATGGCCTTTTGCAGATGCATCTTCATTGCAGGAAGAAAGAGGGTCTGATTCCGAAACAGCACATTGTTCCGTTCCTTCCAAATGATATAGCACATAGCTCCAAAACTAAATCGAGCCATGATTTGATAGAAATTCTTACCCTTAAAACGCTTGGAAGCCCGTGCAAGATTTTCCATCCACAAACTTGTTCTGCCACACAAGATTAAATCTTGCCGCCCAAAAAGAAAAGAGTGTACTCGAGGCACGACAAAAAAAAATAAATGATCAATGTAAATCGGGTCTACACACAAATAAGGGGGCGGTTGGTAGGAGGAATTCTACCATAAGACATAAGTAGCACCCGAGTTGGCAGCCGATTGCGTGACATAAGCCAAAGATGTGTTTGATATCTAGGAGGCAAGGCTCGCTCCACACGAACGAGGCCCAAGGAACGGCAACACTCCTCGGCCGAATCAATTCCCATGTAGACGCCGTGGAGAATCGACCCGAGGGGTCCGGAGCCATCGAAATCGATCCACCTCTTGGTTGAAAACCGGAAGAGGGTTCCACCGCTTAGCCCTAATGTTGATAATATACCAGCCCATAGGAGAAGCAAACCCATCAGCCACCGTAGCTAAGCGAGAGATGCCGAGCGGTAGATGTCTTGATTTGAAAAGATCCTCAGTAAAGAGGACCATTTGGGTGCCACGATCAAACCAAAAGGAAGTCGACTTCCCATTCCCAATGCTCCATCTAAAATATTGTTGAAATTGCTCCCGAAGATCCAACAACTTTCTCCACGCCCAAGAACAATGTGTAGGGCACGGAACAACCCAGAAATTTTTCCATCTTAAAAAATTGGAGTGGATCCATTTACACCAAAGGGATTCTTTATCCGAGAAGAGAACCCATATATGTTTGAGCATGAACACTTTGTGTTGTTTTCTTTTAGAGTGCGGATACCCAAGCCTCCTTCAACTTTGGGAAGGCACACATTACGCCAAGAAACTTTTGCGCCACCCGCACCCATCTCGGGTCCTTTCCACAAGAATTGACGGAATATTTGCTCAATTCGGTTTATAACCGAACAAGGCAAAAAGAAAACATTAGCCCAGAAAACTTGCATGGAGTGAAGTACGACCTTATGAGTTGAAGACGCCCCGCCAAGGAGAGGAATCTATTGGTCCAAGATTGGACCCGCGCCGTAATAGAATTGACCAGCGACACACAGTCCGCCTTTCCCAATCTGGTAGAAATAACCGAAACACCTAAATAACGGAAAGGTAAAGTGCCCAATTGGAAGCCCAACTTGTTGAGGATATTCTCACGAAGAGTTGGGGATCCTCTCGAAAGGAAAAACTTCACTCTTGTGTACATTCGGAATAAGTCCACTCCGCTAGAAAAAATATCAATACCATCCTTGAGAAGATCAATAGACGGTAAATTAGCTTCAGCGAACAAAAGCACATCATCGCAAAGAAGAGGTGCGACAGGTCCGAGTTGGCTTGCAACGCCAAAAGAAACGAAAATCCGGATGCATGGTCCGACTATCGAGAATGCCCGTAAAGATTTCCATCACCAAAGTGAAAATATACGGTGACATTGGATCACCTTGCCGAATGCCCTCCCACTAGAGAAGAACCCATGAAGATCCCCATTAATTGATACCGAGAATTTAGGGGTTCGAATGCAAATCATTATCCGAGCAATAAAATCCATAGGGAAACCGAAAGCTTGGAGACAACGTTCAATAAACTCCCAATCTATTGTATCATAAGCCTTTTTAAAATCAACTTTGATAACACATTTGGGCTTATAAGGATCATTATGGAAACCACAGAAAAGCTCCTGGGCAAGCAATATATTATCACTGATGTGCCTACCTTTAATGAAAGCATTTTGAGGCAACCGATAATAGAAGGCAGCACCCGAGAAAGTCGATTAGCTATGATCTTCGTAATGCACTTGTAAATCGTGTTGCAACAAGCAATCGGCCGAAAATCATTTACAGTCGTGGCATTCGGAATTTTGGGGACGAGGGCCAAAATAGTTGTGTTAATTTCACACGAAACAAGCCCGATTCAAAGAAATCCTTCACTCACCAATAAACCGAAGGCCCAACCATATCCCAAGAGTGTTTGAAAAATTCCACATTAAAACCATCAGGGCCTGGGGCCTTACCCACCGCAAGAGAGAATAAGGTATCCTTAATTTCATCCTCGGAGATGGGATTAGAGACAAGGCTTACCTGGTCCGCACCCAAAGTGCGCCTTAGCACCGCTCGCAACTCCTCCACGTAAGGCACCGACGCAGGGGGAGAAAGCCATCAGCTCCTTAAAATGATTGACAACCAGGTCTTGAATTTCCGAGGGAGTTGAAGTGAAACCATTTCCATTGGAAAGGGATATGATTCTATTTCGCAAGTGTCTCTTGTTCACTGAGTGATGAAAGAATTTCGTATTAAGATCCCCTTCTTTCAACCACCTCACCCTAGATTTCCTATAAAATGATTCCTCTTGTAGGCGCAAGTTCGAAAAGGCTTGGAGTTGTTGCTTTTCCAATTCGACAGCAAGCTGAGGATTGGAATAATCAGCTTGAAGAGCATCTTGAGTGTGGAGCAAAGCCCGCCTTGCATCAGCCGTTCTTGTGGAAAGGTCCGAGAAGGATTCCTTGTTAATATGCTTCAATCTACACTTGAGAAGCCGAAGCCTTGAGCAAAGAGTATACATAGGAGTACCCGCCACGAAGAATTCCAAACTTGCGACACCACTTCGAAAACTTCGGATGAGAAAACCAGAAATTAAAAAACTTGAAGGGCTTGCAAGATTTCAAGGTAGGCATAATTTTAATAACCATAGAAGAATGGTCGAGATACCAGAGCCAAGAACGAGGCCTCGAAAAGAGAATTCGGCAGTCCACCTAGCATTTATAAGAACTCTATCAATCTTCCTCGCTTGCGTCTAGCACCGGTAGAAGTGGACCAAGTAAACCTATTATCGATATATCTTAAATCATCCCGCACCGACTTGGCCAAGGCAGTCATTAAGCTCATCAAAGGCTGGAATCCATCCATTAGAACTACCCAATCTATCCGCGGGGACACGAATTGCATTGAAATCACCCGCAAGAAGCCAAGGGGAGCCCAAGAGAAGAGAACTAGTTTGAACAATATCTGCCCATAAAGGCCGCCTAGCCACAAAGCTATGTTCGGCATAGATAACCGAAAGGAAGAAGTTCTTGCCGGAGACTAAGCAAGACAGCTTACCATGAATAACTTGATCCGAGGAAGAGTTAACAACAAAAGAGACATCTCGAGGATTCCAACCAACCCCGATTCTTCCTTTTGGGGAGTGATTATAGTTATTCTCCCACTCCCAGCCCGGTAGTAGCAAAGCGAGACCGCTCTAAAGGCACCAAGGGAGATTTTTGTTTCGACAATACCAACACGGGATAAGTTATGAGTTCTAACAAAATTTCTAAGCTCGGCTTGGCTAAGATGATTACCAAGACCCCTTATATTCCATACACCAATATGCATAGCTATATAGAATATATATATATATATATATATAACGCCAAAAAGGAAGGGACCACAGTTACGGCGAGATCTCCCTACGGCCCGTGCCATGAGGAGGGTCGGGCGGAGCAACCTTAGCTGGAACAGGGGGCATTCAACACGGGCACCGAAGGTGTCTTGGGGCGACTCTTCTTGGCGTCGCAACCTCAATAGCGGCCAATGGTTCAACACTTGTAACAATATCATTAGGGCCTTCGGGATCCTCCTCCGAGCTGCTACTAATCGCACTAGCTACATTCTCGGGCTCCTCATCGGACGAACCGAAAACAACGAAGCCGGGCTCGGGGAAGGCACGGTAGGGATTATCGAAAGAGCTCCCGAAGAACGCGTGAGTCGCAACACCCTTATTCTTCCGGGCGAGATTTACCTTCAACTTTAGAAGACTCGGCTCCATCCACCCGCTTTATGGATGAGATAGGATTGGAGGATGCGACCCGGACGAATGCTTCTTCTTACGAGTCACTTGCTTCCAACCATCTTGTTGGTCGGCATAGGACACTTTAAGAGGCGTGCGGGAGGGCACGGAGGGAGGTACCGAAGGCACGGCATGCATATGCCCATCCTCGGCGGCACATCATGGGATTGATCAACATGGGGTGGAACTTCTTTTTCCACACAATTGTGGCCAAAAACATGACATTTCGGACATGAAATTGGCCTCCATTCATACAATATAGGGACAACAAAAGACTCCCCATTTAGAAATACCTCAACGATTCGCATTTCTCAAGCTTGGCGGACACTTCGACACAAACTCTAGCAAATGACAACCGCTTCATTTTCTCCGTCAAAGGATCCACATATAAGGGTTTTCCAACAAAGCACTTGCTATCGACTTATTCCGAGGGCGGACCAATAGGCAAACGGAATGTTTTTCATACGAATCCCACACGGGCACCGAGGATTGGAGATCCTTCCTCGGCTCAAGGGTAGGGTCCCATTGCTTCAAGATAGCGGTACTCTATTTACCGTTATCGGGCCTTCCTCAAGAATTTTCCTGCGATACTCGGATCAAGAATGAAGAAGAAGAAAAATCCCTCATCATCGGCAAGCATTTCGTAAGGTGG
Organism: Eucalyptus marginata; assembly: GCA_014182565.1. Classification (NCBI taxonomy): domain Eukaryota; kingdom Viridiplantae; phylum Streptophyta; class Magnoliopsida; order Myrtales; family Myrtaceae; genus Eucalyptus; species Eucalyptus marginata. Next base: position 13,339,401 of record CM024586.1, on the reverse strand, counting down.
GAACCCCACATATCTTTTAGGACCAATTCGGTCATTTTGAAAGGAACATTCTTGCCTACAAAGTAACCCATCAAGCAATGGTTCCATTTCGGGTCGGCCGCGTGCGAGAACTTCCTCGGAGAGGTGCACCACTCCCTCTTTCCCACGAAGTTGGGGGCACAAAACTAAGCTCATACCCCTTAGCCGACAATCTTGCCACATTAACCCAAGAACGGTTTGGGGGTGTTTTTGCTCGCCGATCTCGCCCAACAGGACGAGTGGCACGAGGGCCACGAGCCCGCCTAGGCCGACTCCCTACCACGCCTCGAGCCCAATGAGGCTTATCACGTCTCAGCGATCGAGATGGAATCGAGGAGGACGCCATTCGATCCAAAGACAATGCCGAAATACCCGGGCGGAAACCCTAGAAGATCACGAGGAGCGAATGGGCCATACCTAGCGAAGGACGAGCTAAAAGGGGAAGTAGGGACACGAAATACCACCGGCAACAAGGCTACCAATCAATCAAAGCCACCCACAAAGTCACCCACGAGAATCGGGACGGCTAGGCGCACCGGTAGAAATCATCGAGCCCTTCCATTTTACTCAAACGAAAACCAACCAATACCAACCACTTGGGGGTTTGAAGGAGGTCCTTAGATGCTTCAACCCACGAAAATCAGCTCCAAAGGTCTCGGGAATCAACCAGAACGGCAAAAGACCAGGCCGGAGTGAACGGTGCGAGAATTTCGCCCGGTCATGGATCGATCGGATCGGTCGTGGTCGAGGTGGCCGTGCGGATCGGCTCCGTCGCCGTGCGGATCGATCCGTGCGGATCGATCATGGATCGTCATCGGATGGTCGAGTGGTCGTGGGGGATCATGGATCGGCCGTGCGGATCGATCGGATCGATCATGGATCGGCCGTGGATCGGTCGTGGTCGAGGGGGTCGGCCGTGCGGATCGATCGGATCGATCGTGGATCGGCCGTGGATCGATCGTGGTCGAGGGGGTCGGCCGTGCGGATCGATCGGATCGATCGTGGATCGGCCGTGGATCGATCGTGGTGGAGGGCCTCGGCCGTGCGGATCGATCCGATCGATCGTGGATCGGCCATGGATCGGTCGTGGTCGAGGGCCTCGGCCGTGCGGATCGATCGATCCGATCGACCATGGATCGACCATGGATCGATCCTGGTCGAGCGGGATCGATCCCTGCACGGTGCGGATCGGTCGTGGATCGATCATGGATCGATCCCGCTCGACCGGGATCGATCCGCTCGATCGATACGATCGATCCGATCGATCCGATCGACCTTGGATCGACCATGGATCGATCCGGGTCGAGCGGGATCCATCC
>CM024586.1:13158903-13327964 GCA_014182565.1 Eucalyptus marginata | reverse complement strand
TTGATAGTGACCCAATTAAAAGAATTCCAAGCTTTCTTTGGTACCCACATCATCTGGGTCCAAGAGTTAGAGCAATAAAGCTCTTTTTTTTCCAATTCCTTTTAACAGGTCTCCAAACCAAAGGACATTCTTTCTCAAAATGTTAGAGCTTGGACACTGTGGGAACATTTCAAAGCATTTCCACAATGTGTTTTACAAAGACTTTCTCGAAATGATTTTTATAAGCAATTCTGGTTGGTCTTTTGTTTGATTCTTTCCCTTCACTTTTGAAAATCAATTAGAGGAATAATTTCGTAAGTCATACCAAGACACAACTTATCAAAGTAGGGTCTTGTGTGTAAGAAAGAATCTTATCCAATTTTTCGAACCATTTGAAAATCTTTTTGATATATTAGAAATATCATTTTTCAAGATCATTTTTCTTTGGAAATGAGTCCGAGTTTTCTTTCAAGACAAGAAAGTTGTTTTCTAACTTTTCAAACTTTTTCTTTCAAAGTTTTTCCCGTTGCTTCAATGTAGAATTTTTCCTTTTCACCCGGGAGATCCTCTTAAGAGAAGTTTTTAGACTAAGACAAAGTTCATCAATGTATTTGAAACTTTGATAGAATTCTGAGATTACTAGCCTCGGAGTTTCACCGTCTCGAGTCACGTATGCAATCGGGTGCAGTCCGAATCCCAGATTTGCCATTAGACCCAGATATTGGCATAGTCGTCATCACTTTTTCACATTCCGCATCACCCAGCCCTCGCGCTTGGCGTTTTTCTTCGTATTTATGTACTTCCTTTCCTTTTTCTTTTTAATGTTATATCACGCTGGGTCCGATGTGTCCCTTTTCTTGCATTCAAAGCAAGTCACTTCTTTGTTAGAATCATCTTCCTGTTGATTTGTTCTCGAAACCTTTTGTGAGCTCTATTTCTTCAGCTTGAATTTTCTTCCTTTTCTATTCAACTAATCTCTTTATCATGTTGCCAAATTTCACTGTCTGATCTTCTTCAATCAGAGGCATCGAATAGTCATTAGACTTTAAGGCAATTGATTTCTACCTTTGAATTCTCTTCGTTATTTGCTCTACTTCATAAGATTGAAGAGTCTCCAACCACCCGTCTACGAGAGAGGGAGCAATCCTCTCGTGGTCTCTCTTATTGAGGTTTTTATGTGATCCGCGCCCTTAGAGTCCTCGTAGGAGTTTGTCACCATACGTCCCGAGATTGGATGTCCCTGATATTCAAGACCATTCACAATTTCAGTAAAGCTGTACTCAAACATGCTTCATTTATTGATTCTCCCGATCTCATCTTAAAGACTTCATATTGTCCCAAAAGAATGTTGATCCTTGTCTCTTTCACTCGATCAGTTCCTTCATAGGTAATGTGAAGCCTATCCTGCACTTCTTTTGTCAGATCACAAGAAGATATTCTCGTTATATTCGGGGGAGATAAAGCACAATATAAGGGAGTAAATGGTTTAGCGCCAAGAGTCTGCTCTCTTGGTGATTTTCTGAGTTTCATTGGAGGGGATCAAGAACTTCTTTCCTCTCTCGACCCCACATGCCGCAAAGAATGATCTCCTGTCTACCACTTCCCATTCCAAAGGATCTTTCGATCTTAGGAATGCTTTCATCTGTTCTTCCATATGCCGTAGTCTTTTCCATCAAAGTATGGAGGTCTCGGTATTGCTTTGACCTTCGACCAACCCCGTGTAACATACTAAACATGATCTTTACTGTAAGAGCACACTTCTTATAAACGAGTACACAAGCTCGATACCAATCAAGTGTGACTGGGACTCAGCACCTGTAGGAAGTAATGTGATTAAAGCGATGCAACAATCAACCAATATGAGATTAATGAATTAAAAACACCAAACTTAGCAAATGAAGATTATGAAAGATAAAAGGATTAGAGAGAGAATCACTTATGGAAATGCACTATGCTTTTGAGTGAGAATCATGAAGAATTGTTTGCTCTTGTATTGATATTTTTCTGCAATTTCAGCGTTTGTTGTATTTTCTCTTCCAAATATCTTTTTCTTAGGCCCCTAGCTCATTGACCTGAAGTCTCTCAACTGTGCTTGCTTTGCAGAATATCCCACTGTCTTCTGCATTTGGCAAAAATCTCTCAGTTGAGGTGATCAAATGCAAACATTGTTGAGGTAGCCAACTGATGTGCTTACGTTCATCTTTTGCAACTTGACAAAAGAAAAACAAAAGCTACTAATTTTGGTAGTTGTACTAATATGCTCTATACTTTTTTTTTTTTTTTTTGGTGACATGCTCTAAAAGATTTATCTGTATCACGATGTCAATTATCGAGGTCTACATTCAAAGTCAAACGAAGCAGCTTTCGTACCTCCAACAACAGCAGCGACTGAAGAAGAGATGCAAAAATTGGGGTTTTCGAGTTGGCAGATTACAATCCATTTCAATCTGACTTCCTTGTCGAAGTTAACAGTTCATCTTTATTCTATTTAACTTCCCCACGCCATCTCAGAGAACATTTTCTTTTTCTTTGTCGCAAAGGAAAGACCGAGAGGAGCAATCAAAGGAGACTATGCTCTGTTACCATTTTGAGTAATTGTAAAAGTTTCACGTCTGCCTTGAAATATTTCAGATCGCGAGAAGGTCATCGTCCAATACCACTCGCAACCTAGTTATCTCGGGTAGCCAAGTCTCATCATCAAATACCAAGCTGCCAGAGCTCCCATCACGGGCAAGGCAAGATATAGGCACTACCATCACTAATGGATTATCATCGTGACCTCGCGTTTGTGGAATATCAGTTTGTACCGTGATGCCACCATTGCTGGTGTTCCGTGGTCCCCTATAGTTCTGCGTTAACAAAATCATGAAATCTATTTAGGGTTAGCAAAATCATCAAAACAATTTCATTTTTACATGCAATAATTGACTTGAACATGCATGTTTCGAGAATACCTAAATGCCTCTTACCAATAAACCGCTCTAAGAAAAACATCTGAAGTAAATGTTGCCTATGAAGGTGACTATAAGGAGCGGTGCTGATGGCAACGGCTTGGCAGTGGCCGTGGGACGGTGGTGTGCTCTCCCGCCCCATTCTCGCTTCTTTTTTTCCTTTTTCAAGTTCTTGCTGTTTTTTCTTTTTATTTTTTTCTTTGTTTTTTTTTCTTTTATTGAACTTAAATTTGAAAAGATACATGAAATCTAGACATTATTCATTAGACAAGTACAAAAGAGATTATTGAATGAAAAATCACGGTACGATTAAGCAAGAAAAGAGGAGGACAATAATTATAGTAACAGTAAATTTTTAAGCGTGACATGTAATGCATGGGGAAAATCTACTAGTAATGGAAAAACAAAGGGCATTCGCATAGGGATGAAAGGAGGGATGTGAGAAGTGATGTAACAATGCCAATTTGCATCCTGCAAACTCTTATCTTTTTCATTTGCTCTCTTTCGCTTCTGCTTCACTTTATAGACGATGTGTCCAATAAAGTCTTGGCCTTCTTGAGTTTATGGTTTATCTGCATGAACAAAGTACTTGTGGACAGAAAGCATCCTTGAAAGTCTTGGTCTCTGTTTAAACTTTTGGTAGGTGAAAGTCTTGGTCTTCCGGGACTTTAAAGTTGTCTATCTCCATCAACTCATTATCACTTTGCTTCAACATAACCCTTGATTGACTCTACGGTTATTGATTCACCCTTAGAGGGCAGGCATATCTTCATAAAAATTTATCTTACGAATGTTTTGTTGGTTTTTTTTTTTTTTAGTATAGTCTTTCACGTGGTGTCCATAGCGCTAAAATTTGCAACAAAATTGCAGCAATGATCTGCTGAAGGGTGCTGAAGCAATTGTTGATGATCGTGAAGCGCTTGATAGGAGAATTGTGGTCCTTTGAAAAGAAAAAAGTTAACCAAAGCATTTGCTTGATGATTAGTTGGTGATATATGAATTGTTTATATTTCCAGAGTAAAATTAAGCAAATTGCTTCATGGATTCATTGGTGTACCCGACTATTTTTTCCTTGTTTAACCCAAATCATGTGTTTCTATTCTCATTATCAAACAGTCCAAAAGTTAGTTGTCTTTGATGACTTATAGAAAGTATGCCCTTGTTATAATAGAAAATAAGATGCCATTGTTAGGTGGATCGTTAGGTGGATCATCTACATTTATTTCAATCGGTGCAAGTTGTAGAAAGTCAATCCTATTAATTGTGCTTATTTGTTATAGTCCTATTAATTGTGGTAAGCTTCATTCATCACTAGACAAGAAAAAAGGGTCTGGCATCGCCAACAACAAGTCATACAATCTACTAGATATACTCTAGGCATCACAATTGTGAACAGTAAAATCATGGAAAGGACCATGATTCTACTATCATGCGGTTTTCGATCATCAACTACTACTTCAGCACCCTTCAGTAGATCATTGCTACCCATCTTGCTACAAATCTTTAGCACGGTAACTGCCATAATGTAAAAGCCTACATTGATAGCATATTCACCAATAATGCATCAAATGAAGACATTGAATTATAAGATTATTAAGAATGTACAGATGCCAAAAAAAAAAAAAAAATCTTGGTCTTGGTCTTTTTTTGATGTTTTTGGTAGGTGGATGTCTTGGTCTTCCTGAGCTAAATAGTTTTCTCTCTTCCTGCTTTAAATAAGACAGAACTAAGCAAAATGATAGAAAAAGTTCAATAAGTTGTCGACAATTTCAGCTGTTTGCTCATGAGTTCCTAAATTAAAAGATTTAATTTAACAAGTACGTACACATTGATTATAAGTTGTGTGCGTAATCACATGTGTACGTACTTGTTAAATTGAATCTTTTAATTTAGGAACTCATGAGCGACAGTTGAAATCGTCCACAACTTATATATATATATATAAATTTGGTCAGTCCTCCTTGACGAGCCCTATCAATTATTACTTTCCCTTTCCTAAAAGTTATTAATTAAAAAAACAGAAGATTTAATCTAAAATGTATTTAGATATGAACCCAATTAATGAGGTCAATTAATTATGAGATATGAAATTATATTAGATTACTAATATTCATACACGTGCTATGCACGGACGAAGACACTCGCACATATTTTCAGATTACATGTAATTAAAAATTAGGAATTGGGAATAAAATGAACTATTTCTGTGGTTGATTGTTTCCAAATATTACTTAAACCTTAGAACTCAACTTGGCATACTTGAACCAAATATATTTCCCCACAACAAAAGAAAATCGTCAAATGCGCTAATCTAATTTGGTCCCAAGAACGCGTCATTAGCACTTCAATACTTTTGACATGTGTATATAACTTTACAACTATCATTTATAATCGCCTAGTAGTAGTAATACATGACAAGGAAAATCAGAGAATATTTTTTGGCTTATAAAAACATACAATTTGATTGTGTCTTATCTCAAGCATTTGGGATCCGGCTGAATAAGGAAAAGAAAAAGACATTCAAGAGGAGGCAATTATTCGATTTTACATGCGAGGGGTTGGAGCAAAAACTCCATAAGAGGAACCCCATCAATTTCATTCTATATCCATGGCTTCCAAAAATATTCAAATTGACTAAAAACAAAACCAGATAATGAGGTCGATGAAATTTCTTACCTTTCTGCTGGAAATCAAGTATCTAAAGTTTTTTTCAATTCAACCAATTACCTCTCATTTATTAATGGGGGTCAACATGAGACCTCCGTTGAAATCGCAAACGAAAAATATCAATGACACCAACGTATTAATTAGTCGTTAATTATCTGTATTGGTATCCAATATGTTTCTTGCAGTATTAATTTTGTCTCTTGCGGGTCAGAAATGACCTTCAAGACGATATTGATCCATCTTCAAAGAGTTGGAACAAATTATCCACAAAAAATGTTATTTAGGCAATTTCGTTGTAATTGGTTAAGAAATCCTAGTAAAGTTTTATATTATGTGTGCCCATATGGTTAAATCTGATGAAAATATTATGAATATAATTTCCAACAGAAATAAAAGCAAGGACAAATAAAAAGTCTACATTCAATAAAATGTTTGATAACCCATTAAAATATTTCGAGGGTAAGGCTTGAATTTTTATGATCGAATGATTCCAAGAAAGAAACTCTAAACAAAATCGACATTGAGAAACTTTCTAACCTCTTTAGTCCCTAAAATCTTTTGGCATGTGAAATTAACAAAAATATCTCCTATTATCTTTCACAGGAGAGAATAAATAATCTTACAGAAGAAAATTATTAAAGGGAGACCAAGCAAAGAATTGAGAGGATAAGTTTGGAGAACAAATATAGCATAAACAAAAGTATGTGTGAGATTTGAACCTAGATCAATGATTGTATGATAAACTCTTTGGGGCAATGACATCCTGATTATTTGAACTATTATTACTTTCACAATAGAGTACCTGAACTTTTTATCATTCAATCAATTACCTCAATTTTCACATGTGGGCCAACATGAGACCTTCATTAGAATTGCGGACAAAAAATGTTGACAGGATACTAATGCTGTTAGATGTCCATATTGGAGTCTGATGCGATATCTTGAGATGTGGCCATGTCAATAGAGACATTCGATGCTAAGATTGTCTAAGTTGACATACACATTTCTCTCCTCATCACCAATCTGCATTAGTAAGCGAATCATATCAATAAAATCATTACGACATGGCAATTTAAGTTAAGGATGTTTAAAATTGAGCAAAATTTGAAGAAAGAAAATAAAATTGAGATTAATCCAGACCTAACGCGTAAAGGTTTTACTATTAACGGAAAAAAAAAAAGAAGTTCACATGCGGATGGAAGGGGCAGGATGTGAAAAGTGAATCAACAAACTTTAATTTGCGTCCCACAAAGTTTTGGTCTTCCTGGAATTTATTGAAGTTTCTTTCCCAGTACCTCTTTTTCTCTTTTGCTTCACTTTCCAGACAGAAAATTTGGGGAAATTCTCTGAATATTACCAAACAAGCACTTGTGTACAAATAGTATCTTATTTTGATTCCTGAGGTGCACGTACAGAGCACCCAAAGTTAAATGGATTACAGAGTGGTATAGCCTTGTCCCAAGAAAGCATCATTACTACTTCAATACTTTTGATATATGTATATGACTTTACAAATAATTACTTAAAAAGTCTATAAATCTATTATACGGTGGCTAATTCAATAGTATTTTTTTTTTCAATTTGACTAATTTAGTTATAAATCTTTAGACGATTTAATTGGAAATTGCTAAATTGACAATTATGTCATGTTAGATGGCCAAGCATCCACATAAGTGATTTCCAGCGAATTAGTCAGAATGACTACATTGACAAATCGTTAAAAACTTTAAAATTAAATTGGCCAAATTGAAATTTAAACTGAATTGATCGCCATGCAATAGGTTTATAAATTTTTGGACAATTATACCTTAACGTTACAACTGTTATTAATGATCGACTTGTAGCAATCCATGATGAAGAAAAATCAGGTAATATTTTTTGGCTAAAAATATACAAACTATTGTCTACAAAAAAAAAAAAAAAAAACTATTTAGGCAAGTTAGTTGTAATTGGTAGACTAGACAGATAAATAAAGGACATATAAATGTGCCAGTGTCTTCAATTGAATAAAAGAAAGCATGGTAAAGTTTTAAATTATGTGTGCCCGAACGATTACATGTGATAATAATATTATTTATTAACAGAATGTCCAGCCTACAAAAATCAAGTACATAGAAAGATTTTATATTAGATCAAATGCTTGATAATCCACTAAAATATTTCAACCGGGGGAAAAGAAGATTCCTAGGCTTATATATACGTTAAGGTTCCGTTTGTGATGAATGATCTAGAAAGTATTTTCTTATAGATGATCGCTTTTTTTTATTAAAATAATTAGTTGATAAAAAATGTTTTTACTATTGACAACAATTTATGTCTAATTTTTTTTTGTGAACAGTGAAAAGTATTTTATGAGTATTCTATCATGACAAGCAATTTGAGTTAGACCAAAGAGCTTATGTTTTGATGCACATTGTATCCTTGAGTTATATAAATCAATTGTTCTCCTTTTTCTCAGATCAAGACTTTTTGCTATCGTTTGAAAGAGGGACCTTTTCTTGTGGCCATCAAAGCAGAGGATAAGAGGTGATATTTCTTCACATGACTAACTTAGAAGGTATGCATATCTTCATAAAAAAATTATAAGTTACAAATGTTTTGTTGGTTTTTTTTTTTTTTTTTTTGTTTTTTTGTTTTTGTTTTTGTTTTTTTTTTTTGTTTAAGTATAGGCTTTTACATGGTAGCTATAGTGCTAAAATTTTGCAGCAAGATGGGTGGCAATGATCTACTGAAGGGTGTTGAAATAGTTGTTCATGATTGTGAATCGTTTGATAGGAGAATCGTGGTCCTTTGAACAGAAAAAGCTAGCCCAAAGCAACTTGCTTAATGAATTAGTTGCTTATTTTTGAATCGTTTACTATTTCCAAAGTAAAATTAGGCAACTTGCTTCATGGATTCGTTGGTGTACCTAATTCTTTTTCTTGTTAGTGTAAAGCACATGTTTCCATTCTCCTTCTTGAACAGTCTAAGTTAGTTGTCTTTGATGACTTGTAGATGTGTGATAAAAAGTAAGATGCCATTGCTAGGTGGATTGTCAACATTTATTTCAGTCGGTGCAAGTTGTACAAAGATGCTTGTTTGTTAGTCCTATTAATTATGGTCAATTTCATTCATCGCTAGACAAGAAAAAAGGTCGGCATTGCCAACTAACAAGTTATAATATACTAGAAATTATACTCTATGCATCACACTTATGAACAGGAAAATCATGTGAAGGATCACGATTCTCCTATCAAGTGTTTCTCGATCACAAGGTTACTGAGAATGTATGGCTGCAAATTTCTTTTTTTTTTTTAAAACAAAAATAAAATAAAAATAAAAAAAATACAAGCCTTGGTGTTGGTCTTTGTTTAATGTTTTAGGTAGGTGAATGTCTTGGTCTTCTTGGACTAAATAGTTTTCTCTCTACATTAGCTCACTTTTCTTTAAATAAGATAGAACTAAGCAAAAAGATGGGAAAAATTAAATAACTTCTGGACAATTTCAACTGTTGCTCATGAGTTCCTAAATTAAGATTCAATTAAAAAATACATACACCCTGATTATGAGCCGATGCGCGGCATGGATACTCTACTAGTGTGTGTGTCCTTTTCCTAATAGTTATTAGTTAAAAAAATAGATAAAAAACAGATGGTTAAATTTAAAAGTTGTTTACATTTGAACCCAATTAATGAGGTCAATCAATTATGAAATATGAAATTATATTAGATTACCAATGTTCATGCACGGGCAATGCGCAGACGTAGACATGTGAATATTGCGCACATATTTTTGTATTACATGTAATTAAAAAATAGGAATTAGAACAAAGTGAACTGTTCATGTGGTTGATTGTTTCCAAATATTACCCAAACCTTAGAACTCGACATACTTGAACCAAGTATAATTACCTACAACAAAATGAAAATCGTCAAATGCACTAGTCTAATTTGGTCCGTAGAGGCCTCAGTTGCAAGTGATGTCGATTTTAATTGACTATTGATTTTTTTTTTTTAAATTCAAGACTTACCATAAAGCCAGTGAAAAGCACCAAAATTAAATGGACGCCAGAGTGCTATAGCCTTGTCCCAAGAAGGCATAATGTGCTTCAATACTGTTGATTAGAGCCGTTAAATGGATGGGTCAGGTCAGGTTTAGGTCGAGTCGAAAATGGTCCAACCTATATTGACCTATTTAACCTATTTTAGTCCATTTTCTTGCAACATAAATTTTTTGACCCATACCTGACCCAACTCATACCCGGTTTATACCCGACCTAACCCATGTTAGTAAAACACTTCCATATTTAACCAAATTTAGGAAAACTTATTCTTGTGACTTCTTTTAAAGATTATATTGATAAATACTTCCAAATATATGAAAGCTTATTTCTTATGATTTTTAAAATGATTATTGTTAAAACTCTTTTACTAAATACAAATTTAATGGACAATTTTATAATTTTTTTTTTTTTTAAATTGAGGCTCTCTTTTTATCTTGAAAAATATTTTTATGAAGTCATTTTATTGAAATATAAAAATATTTTTATATTTACCTGAAATTTGAAAATAAATTAAAAATTTGAAAAATTTGATTGCATTCCTTTTAATATTATTTATTTTTTAAAAATATAATTTCTATTTTTTTTTTATTTTTTTCAAAAATCGAATTTTTAAATTTTTAAAATAGATTTTTTTAAATTATTTTCTTTTTCTTTTTCTTTTCCTTTTCCTTCGCCCGGTCGTTGGCCACGGTGATGGCCGACGAGCCAAACCTCACCAACCTCGAGGCGAGGCTCCATCTCGCTAGTCCGACAAGGTTGAGCTCGCTAGAGGCTAGCGAGGTCAAGTCTCACTAGATCGAAGAGGCTTGAACCTTGTTAGTCCTCAGTGAGGTCTCGACCTCGCTAGATTGACAAGCTCGAGTTTGCTAGAGCTCGCCTGAGCACAATAAGCTCGAGTCTCGTTGAATCAATGAGGCTCAAGCCTCGCTAGTCCTCAACGAGCTCGAGCTTGCCATAGCCCAACAAGCTCGATTCTTGCCGAATCAATGAGGCTTGAGCCTCGCCAATCATTGGGAGGTCTTGGCCTCACCCGATCAACGAGCTCGAGCTCGCTTGGCCGGCCATTGTTGTTGCCGGCCATTAGTGAAGGGAAATGGAAGAAGGAAGAAGATTTTTTTTTTTTAATTTAAAAAAAAGGAAAGAAAAAAAAAAAGAAAAGAAAAATAAAAAGTAATTTCGATTTTTAAAATATTTTTGTAAGAGGAAGAGAGAGTGTGGATGAGCCTAATGGGTTGAAAATGGGTCTAAACTCAACCTATTTAAGACCTATTTATTTTAGCCTTTAAATTTATAATCCATTTAAGGCAATCTCTTTAAAATTAAGTAACTATATGTGATCCATTTATATTTTAAATAGGTTATATATGGGTTTAAAACCCATTTTGACAGTCTACTGTTGATATGTGTATATAACTTTACATTTATTTTTTATAATCACCTAGTAGTTACCCATGACAAAGGAAATCAGAGAATATTTCTCGGCTTATAAAAAATAAACAATTTTTTTTGTCAGAAAAAAAATATATACAATTTGATTGTGCCTTATGTCAAGCATTTGGGATCTGGCTAAATAAGGAAAAGAAAAAGACATTCAAGAGGAGACGCTTATTCGATTTTAGATGCGAAGCAACAACTTCATAAAGAAACCCATCAATTTCATTCTATATTTATGGCTTCCAAAAATAATATAATCGACATAAATAAAACCAGATAATGAGGTGCATGAAATTTCTTATCTATATGCTGGCAATCAAGTATCTAAAGTTTTTTTTTCTCGTTAAATCAATTACCTCCACATTTCTAATGTGGGTCAATGTGAGACCTCAATCGAAACCGTGAATGAACAGAGTCGATATGACACGAACACTATTAAATAACCGTTAACTATCGACATTGGCATTTGATATTTTCCTTGTGGTATCAATTTTGTATCTTGCGGGTCGGGATAGATGTTTCGGATGATATCATCCGTCTCTCAAAGAGTGGGAACACACACTCTTCTCATCACCTAATCTGCAGGATAAGTGAATCATGTCAACAAAATCATTATGACATGGTAATTCATCGATGTCTCGAATTGAGCCTATATATATATATTATAACAGAGATTAATCAAGAAATAACGCATGGAAGTTTTACTAGTAATGGAAAAATAGATATTCACATAAGGGATGGAAGAGGAGGGATGTGAAAAGGGAAGCAACAAACTCTAATTTGCGTCCTACAAAGTCTTGAATGGCCTGAAATATCTTGAAGTTTCTTTCCCATCAGCACTATTTCACTTTTTCTTTACTTTCCAAACAAAAAAGCTCGCAATATGCAGTATGTCCCGACCTTTCTTTTTCTGTTTGGAGGAAAAGGAAGAAGGTTTAGGGGTATTTGTCTAAAGAAGCGGACCAATGCCCTAGATTAGGCGTGGGCTCTCCCAAGCTCATACCTCACGCGACGTTGTATTTCGTATTTCAGTTCTTAACAACTTTATGCAGGTGGAATCTGAGGCCAAGGTAAGTCCTCTAACCCGTGTGTGCATAGGCAGCTCAAGTGTATTGGTTTACTAATCGGGTTTTAGGGGTAGAACTTCGCTGAGATGTTGTCTCACTAGTTATTAAATAACCATTTCAGTCCCTAGATGCAGCAGACTTGGATTTTGAAGATCTCGAAAGTCCGGTGTGTCTGGTCCGAAGGCTCCAGGAGTGTGGAGGATGATGAAGAGGAGGATGAGGATCCGTAGTTTGTAGAACCCCACTCCTGCTTGTAGACCTTGTTTTTAAACTAGCTTAAGTTGAATTTGACTTAATAGTTCACCTTGTATATATATGTGCCCTGGTTTATAATGTTTATAAGAGTGAAGGTTTTTAAAGGTTTGAAATTTAGTCCTACTATTCTATCCCAATGTTTTATTGTCTATGGATAATTTATATGCTTCCGCATGCGTATGTGAAATGAATAGGTTGACGATGTGTCCTAGGACATCACTATTAATCGACCAGGAGAGGGATGGACACGCGTTCGAGGATCTGGGCGTGACATCCCATTTAAGTGGTATCAGAGTGAAGTTTAAGAATTGGAGTGATAAGATGCGATGCTTCATGGGATAGTGGTAGGAAAGACCTTTAAATATATGTTGGTGCATGTCTATGATAGCTGTTTGATAGAATTGTGTGTTGTGTTAATCGCTCAGCTTCTAATTTGGAATGGAATTGGAAGCGGGTTTCAGTAAAGAAGACTGAACCATGAGTGATCAGGAGCTGAGGACTCCTAGTAAGAGGACAATATCCTTTGTGGCTCGGGGTAGAATGCCGACAAGGATCGGTGCCCGAGGTGGTTGTGATAGAGCACAAGCTTAGGCCGGCGTGAGTGTAAGAGTACCGCCGCAAGTCGGTACTAGTGTGGCAGCACTGAATGATCTTAGGTTTGACGGGATCGTTCACGTGCTAGTGTTCCTTGGGAACTGGATGAGCTAGCAATCTCAGGATCAAGTTGCTGTTGTTGCCACCTTTGCTGAGATCCAACCTGGAATGGTGATCGAGGCCGCTGACTTAGTATCCGAGTCAAGTTTTTAGCTCGGCATATTTGGAAATCGATTAGGGAAAAGACCGATGCTTAGGGAGAAAAGTGTTCTATTCCACCCAATAGGAAGAGTGGGATAGTCAAGTCGGCACCGAGACGAAATGGAACATGTGGTTTCCATGGAAGATGGTAGGGATCGCCTCGTGTCTTCCGAGGACAAGAAATTGTGGCAGGTGTCGCCAACATTGACATTAATTTATGGACTGTCCACGCAGTGCAAATGGAACCTCGGTGACGATTATTACGGTCATCGTCGATGAGACAGATCAGAAGAAGTGCGCCATAGAACACACTGTGGATTTTTGGAATAGGTCTCTGGTACGAGAAACGGTATATGCTAGTACCTGACAGGAAATAGAAGACTCGTTAGATAGATGTTGAATTTGCAGAAGGAAGCATGGATAAAACCAGTGTCCGGGTATGGCTGGAATGTGCTGTGATTATGATCAGCATGGCCATTGGGTGAGGGACTGTCAGTGAAAGTCTAAGGTAGTATAGACACCACTACCCGCGCTTAAGACGCCACTAGGATGACGAAAGATACTTTGGAATGCAAACCGACCCTACCCCAATCAGAGGAAGAATGTGCTTGAGAAAAAAATTTATCAGAGTAGCGCAGCAGAGTTTTGGACTAAGTCTGTGGAATTTCAATTTGTTGAAATAAAGTGAAAAAGAGGGGAATCACTAGTAATAGTGGTGCTTGACTAGTTGATAAGGTGTAACTTTGACGCCACATGAGTAGAGTGGACTCATGGAGCATCTGGTGGTAATGAATTATGATCATGGAGTAATCCAACTTAGTCTAGTAGCATGTGAAAGTGTCGAGGTTATTGGGAGTCGAAAAGAATATTCGATTTCATTAATCTCGTTGACTGAAGACAACCCGTTTGTTAGACAAAGGTTGCCAAGATTGCTTGGCAATTGTCATAGATAAGACAGATTGGAGAACTGAAGGTTGAGGACATCTCAGTAGTCCAAGAATTTCTAGATCTGTAGTCAAAAGGAATTGTCAAGCCTGTCGTCAGAAAAAGATATAGAACTTATGATCGAGTTAACAACTGGGACGGAGCCACTCTCTAAGACTTCTTAGCAGTTGTTGTTGCCTAAATTGATAGAACCAAAGATGCAGATATGAAGATTGATGAATGAGGAATTCATGCATATCGGTGCAACACTTTAGGGAACATCGGTTTTGTGGAGAGAGAAAGAAAGATGGTTCGTTGCAATCATGCATCAACCATCGTCAACTCAATTAGGTGACGATCAAGGACAAGTGTCCATTGTAAAAGATCGACGAATTGGGTGACCAAACATCAAGAGTGTCGATGTTTTCAAGGATCGACTTGAGAACAGGATGTTGTCAGTTGAGAACCAGGAAGGAGGTCATACTGAATACAGCTTTTCTTACTTGACATGGTCTTTACGAGAGTATTGTAAGACCGTTTGTTCTAGTGAACACTCTAGCTGCTGTCATGGATATGGCAAACCGAGTGTGCAAGGAATACCTAGATCGGTTGTGCTCGTGTCTTTTAATGACATTCTGGTGCATTCGGGGAATGCTAAGGAGCACAAGAGACATCGAGAATGGTGAAAGAATTTTCGTGGACCCGATGAAGATCGAAACAGATTATCGGTGAAATGAGATCTATAGTGATGTGTCGTGCGGAGGACTAGGTGCGTACTAATGTGACATGATAAGATCATTGCACACGCATCCTGCCAGTTGAGACCTAACAAGTTGAATATGAGACGGTGTCGTGAACCAGAACCTAGGCGGGACTAGGATGGTGCTATATGGTATCACCCTGGAAGAACGAAAGAAGTCACTGATGTGTTGAGTCAAGAGTCTTCATTGGTGAATATACTGGTTAAACTTACTTGAGAAAGTTCGAAATTCGGTTTTCAAATTTGAGGTAGGCTACCTTTTGAATTTTATAGCCGCCCTCAAAATTGAACCGAATATTCAAGTTAGAATCAAACGCTTTAGTTGCCAGACCGGGATGTTCAGAAGATCCTACAAAAGGATACTGGTAAGAAAGAGTCTGACTTTCAAACTTCTGAGAATAAAACATTAAAGTTCTAAGAGTGATTGGATGTACCTGATGATGTAGCACTCAGGCAAGAAATCTTGTCTGAAATTCACTGTAGTAATTACAGTTTTCAATTGGACAGTACAAGTAGGTTAGAATCGATGTCAGCTCGATTGGTAGACCGTTATAAAGATAAATATCGCCGGACAAATTGTGAGTGTCAAAGGTACTGACAAGTGGAAGTTTGGTAAGGAAAGCCAGGAGGACTTTATCAATCATTCGGGAGTGTCGAGTGGGAATGGAGGTATATTGCAAGGGATCTTGTGAAGAGTTGTCAAGAGATTAGAGAGGCAAAGATTCCAATGGGGATAGTAGTCGACAAATGGATGGAGCCGACTCACCTTAGTATAGTATGAAAAGATCTTGACTTGAATGGGTATACCGAAGTGTGTGTATATCAGATAATTCGTCAGCATGGCCAGGGATGAATTATATTTCAAACATAAATTAGAGGTTCCAAGTTTGGCAGAGTTTTCAGATGGTTCTTTCTTAAGCAGTGCATAACAGAGAGTGCGGAACTTCAATTGCTGAGATGAAGTCAGGGAAAGAAACATCACAGGCCAGGGTCAGTACAGTAGTCAGTGATTGCAGTTGCCGAGATCAGTGTAAGAGAAGACCGCACGGAACTTCCAGAAAAGTTGGATCGTTGAGCTTTGAAGGCCCTTAGAGTTCCAAATTGATGGTTGCATCTTTCTAAAGGTGTCACCAATGAGGGATGCCTTGCACTTCAGCAAGGAGGGAAAACTGAAACCAAGGTACATAGGTTCCTTAGGGATTCTAGAGAAAGAATCAGGATCCTAACGTGTCGTCTTGCATTGTCGCTAAAGTAGGCATGAGTGCATGACGTCTTTCACGTGTCGATGTTGAGGACATATGAGCCTGACTCGACCCACGTGCTAAATCTTAAAGAATTAGATGTGGACGATAGAATGTCGTATGTAGGAAGCTCGGTTCAGATTGCGGATCAGAAAGATCAGATCCTGTGTACCAAAATAGTCCCCTTGGTTAAAATGGTCTGACAACACCATGGGGCCGAAGAAACAATCAGAAAAGTGAGACTCCATGAGATGACATTAACCCCACCTTATTGTTTAAGGATCGAGAAAGGTTTAAATTTCGAGGACGAAATTTTTATAAGAGGGGAAGAGTTGTGACATCCTGAATTTCAGGTTTTGATTTCGATTGGATAAGATGGGCCTTTCGTCAACGTGACTATAGTGTTTTTCTCTGAGTTGGCCACTCACGAGATAACTGGCCTATCTGATGAAGCCATTAAGGGATTTTAAATGCATTAGACTTGAGAATTCGACCAGGAATCGACTGCTCGACTATGCTAGTCTACAAGGGTCATCACGACATTGTCAAAATCGATCAGAGACCGGAGATGGGTCGATTCGACTGAGATGTGTGATCAAGTGTGGGTGATGCCACGTGATTGCAAAATTCTCGTCGATCGGCACTAAATTGATTTTTCTGTCGTTTTGGGTACCCTGTGCCCGTATTTGAAACCTTGAGATTTTCATGACCAACAAGAGTCGCCAATGTATCGGATGGGTTCATTGTGGTTTGAAGAAAATCGACCACGGGTTAATTGCACCAAAAACTCCTAAAATCTATTTAGTAGGTTAGGTCACGCTAAAAGCACGTTTGATTGAAAATAACCGCGAATTTAAATTCAATTTCAGAAACTGGAAGTTCTATCGTGTCATGAGTCATTCTAGGAACATCGACTCACGTTTTGAGGAAATTCCGGTGAGTTTGGGATTTTTATAGAAAATCGTTGCGAACGATTCGGAAAATGAATGGAAATTCGGACTTGCCATTTTGAAGAGACTTTTAGCATCTGGTGTTAATGAATCGGTGAATGAAAGTTGTTTGGGCTTTTTCTGTTTTCAAATTGGACCTTAACTGGATTTGTTTGTTTAGAAAATTAGATTCTGGAAAAAAAATGAATTAGAATTCGGAATTGAAGGAAATGGCCGTTTTTGTGGCCCCAGATTTGTTGTTTGAGGGAAAATTGGTGCAGGAAAGCAAGTGAGGATCAAGTGCTTTAGCATGGGGATTTTTGGGGACTAAATTGGATTAGATGGAAGCAAGTGAGACAAAGAATTTTTATTCTAAGATGTTTCCTTTTTAATTTTCCTTCCCCCCCATTCGGCCGCACACTCTCCCTCACGTGTACGCTCTCTCTCTCTCTCTCTCGTGCGGAACAGCCCCACGCCGACGTTCCTTTCCCCCCCGTGTCCAACTTTCCTGCTCCATTTTCCTTTGACTTTTTCCTTCTTATCTTATCCTTTGTTTTTGTTCTTTGGACCGACACAACCCTCATCCCCTTCAATCTCTCTCTTTGCTTGCAGCTTTCATCCCCTCTGAAGCCCTTCTCATTTCCACGTCGGCTGCTCCGCATCAACGAAGCTATTGCTGCCCGATCTTCAACCAACGTACGTCGTCTTCAACAGCTCGCTTGAAGCCGCTTATTCAACCCTTTCCTCTACGGAATCAACCGCTCAAAACAGCCCCAACAGCCAAGAAAATCCAGCAACTTGTGAGGCTTTGCGAGTCAAGTTTCGAGCCCAAGCCGTGCTCGAAAGCCGTCGCTGCTTTGGAGTTAATTGTTCCTCGTGCTGTTCTTGTCGGATTGATCCGACTCGTGCGTTATTCCGGTGAGTTTAGCTCACTAAACCCTGCTTAGTTTGCTAATTATGCTTAGGGGTTGGTTATTGTTAATTTAGTAGGATTAGGTGGTTAGATTAGAGTAGATTAGTGATTATTAGTTAATGATGATGCATGTTAGGCGTTTGACTAGTGCAATTAGCTAGAGAATAGCCTATATTATTTATTGAATGTATCTCGAAATTTTTCCCAACCCATCTCGGGCTCCAATCAGGCAATACGGGCCTAAATTGGATTTATTGTGTTTATTTATTAATTTTCGAAATTATTTATTTAATTATTTATTTTTAAAATTCAACCGGGATGGCCGGTGGCCCAGAATTTCGTGTTCATTGTAGTGGTTCTTTCTGTTTATTTAATTGAGCATTGGTTTGTGGAAATTGAGTGAGTTGATGAATATGTGGGGATTTATCCCAAAATTGATCAGTGTCGGTGTTCATTAGAAGTTGACTGTGAGAGGTTGTGAGTTGAACCTCGGAAGCCGCCAAAGTATGGCTGTGCTAGTTGGGCCAAGATTTGCCACTGAATTTGGAGTCGGTCGCGCCCGTTGGGCTGTAAATTGCCACCTAATGGAGGTCGCGCCTAATAAGGCCGTAAATTGCCACCTGATGGAGGTCGCGCCTAATAAGGCCGTAAATTGCCACCTGATAAAGGTCGTGCCCGTTGGGCCGTAAATTGCCACCCGATAAGGGTCGCGCCTGATAATGCCGTAATCTGCCACCTATGAAAGGTTGCACCCACTGGGCCGTAATTTGCCACCTAAAGATAGGTCGTGTCCTTTGGACTGTAATTTGTTGCCAAGAAATTTGGTAGATTGTGCTCGTGGAGCCATGAGTAAGATTTGAGACTAAATAAGTGAGATGACCGGGGAATGATCGGATTGACATGTAATCGACTAGGTCGATTGATCGAGATATCGATCTGTGATGTAATTGTTTGGGTGCCTCTTGATTGTGCTATTATGCAGGTGGAATCTGAGGCGAAGGTAAGTCCTCTAACCCGTGTGTGCATAGGCAACTCAAGTGTATTGGTTTACTAATCGGGTTTTAGGAGGTAGAACTCGCTAAGAGGTTGTCTCACTGGTTATTAAATAACCATTTCAAGTCCATAGATGCAGCAGACTTCGATTTTGAAGATCTCGAAAGTCTGGTGTAGTCTGCTGAAGGCTCCAGTTGGAGTGTGGAGGATGACGAAGAGGAGGATGAGGATCCGTAGTTTGTAGAACCCCATTCCTGCTTGTAGACCTTGTTTTTAAACTGGCTTAAGTTGAATTTGACTTAATAGTTCACCTTGTATATATATGTGCCTTGATTTATAATGTTTATAAGAGTGAAGGTTTTTAAAGGTTTGAAATTTAGTCCTACTGTTCTATCCCAATGTTTTATTGTCTGGGGATAATTTATATGCTTCCGCATGCATATGTGAAATGAATGGATCGGTGATGCGTCTTGGGACGTCGCTATTAATTGACCAAGAGAGGGATGGGCACTCGTTCGAGGATCGGGCGTGACAGATGAACTCCGTTGATGATGGCAATGGAGTACAGTGGCCAATGATGACTTCGCTAGAGACGACAATCGAGGCTATGATGGAATCATGGGAGCTACAAGAATAATCTTAAACATTGGACGAGGGAAAGATATTAAATGAACTTGAAGCGTGTGAGTTTAGCTCACATCCACTATTGGGAGGTGGACTCCATATGAAACCTAACTTTTGATGGTGCCTGTGAGAAATTGTGAATCATAAAATTCATTCTTTATGGTGTAAATATCAAGTTAGGTCGGTTATTAAGTAAATAAAGGTAATTGACTCAGATTGTTGGCATGACTAGTTGTGCCAGCTGCGACGATGGTGGTAGGATTGGAATGAGTAGTTCTAGCAGTGGTGCTAATAGCAACAGTGTGGTAGTAGTTGTAGGATCGGTGGCACTCACTCTTGCTGTCACGCCTCGATCCTCCGAGCACGTGCCCATCCCTGTTTGGTCGATATAATAGCGATGTCTCAGAACGCTCCGCCGACCCTTTCGATTTAATATATGCATGCGAAAGCAGATATAAATTCCCAGACAATAAAATAATGGGATAGGAAAGCAGGGCCAGCTTTTTCAAACCAAAACAAACCTTTTATAACAAACATGTTTATTCACAACATTAGGTCACTTACAAAAATATCGGCTTAGCAAAAAAGGAACTGTCCTATGACTAACTAGCTAGACAAGTTTGCCGATTCTGTTTCCTCCACCTTCCCAAACTTCGGGACTTTCGGCTCTCCACGACCATCACCTAGGAACCTGAAAAATTGATCTCACAATGGGGTGAGACTACGTCTCAGCGAGTTTTACTCCCCAAGACCCAATTAGGAAGAAAATTACACCCTAAGGGCTGTCTAAGCACAATCAGGTGTCAGAGGGCTTACCTTGGTCTCAGTTCCTTCCTGCAAGTCAGTTCAATTCATATATACCGACAATTATATTACTCAATCAAATCCGATTGAATCATCGATCAATCGACCCAGTCGATTACATGTCATCATGACCATCTCTTGGTCGGCCCACTCAATACTATCTATGAATCCCATCAAAATCCAGGATTCCTTAGTCAAAGTGAAATATAGACCGTACTATCCTATCTCCAAATGACATATAGAGCCATCGAGCGGGCATGCATAACGTTCTATCTCCAAGACGACATATAGAGTCATCGAGCCGTTATAACATACTTGTGCATAACGTTCTATCTCCAAGATGACATATAGAGTCATCGAGCCGTTATAACATACCGTTGGGTCATACCATCCTTTCTCCAAGATGACATATAGTCACTGAGTTGGTATACAAGCAATTCCTTCTCAAAATGACATATAGAGTCATCAAGCTATTGAATCATACCGTTCTACCTCCAAGGTGACATATAGAGCCACCGAGCCGGTATACATGTAATTCCTTCTCAAGATGACAGGAGAGTCATCAAGCTATAATAGTATAACGTCCATTCTTCAAGATGACATACGAATCATCGAGCCGTTATAGTATATTGTTCCGAAGGTACAATCGATTTTGTCCTTTTTTATCATAATTGATAAAAAATACACGTGTGTGGGTACACGGCTGGCTTTAGCCAAAATATAAGGTTTTCACTTTTGAACCTCCCACTATTTTCAACAGTCCCAAAATAGATTTTTGGCACTATAGACCGATGCCCAATAATTCTCCAATTAATTACCAAAATTATCCATTTTTGGAATTAAATACCCACAAACACCAATTCACTCAATTTTCACAAACCAATGCTCAATTAAATAAATAGAGAGTACCACTACAATCAGCACAAAATTCCAGTCGCCGACTATCCCGGGTTAATTTCTGGAAAATAAATAAATAATTAAATAATTACAGAAAATATTAAATAAATGTGATAAATGTATACTTAGGCTCGTAATGCCTAATTATATGCCGAAACGGATCCAGAAAACTTCTGAGACTCGTTACATAAATACTAAAATCTATTTACTCGCTAATTGCACTAATTAACCACTTAACATGCAATGGTAAATAATTAAATTCACTAATCTATTCTAATCTAACCACCTAATCCATCTTAGCCTAAAATAATCAACCCCTAAGCACAATTAACTTACTAAGCGAGGATTAGTGAGTTAAACTCACTTGTTTTACGATCGATTGGTGCAAATCGACGGGGACACGACGGGGAACGATTCACTTGAAAGTGGGCCTAGCTTTCGGGGCGAAAAGCGGGTCAAAACGGGCCTAGAAGTTGCCGAAATACCCACCGATTTGCTCTCTATTCTTGGCTGTTCGATGGCTGCAAAGGCAAGAGGGTGGCTCGATTTAGGCGGGAATGGACCAAGGAAGGTTGAAAGGGCAAAACTAGGCCTAAACGATGACTCACGGTGGCAAAACGAAGGCGGGACAGCTCCGACTGAGCTCCACCAAACACGGAACCACTACTGGGATGGCGTGAGGGCGAGAGGGAGGTGGTGGCGCATGCGGCACACAGGTAGGGGCGGAAACGGCATCGGTGGCGTGCGGTGGCGTCGTGGGCGGTCCGGCGCGGTTGAGGGGCTTCGGCGGTCCTTCTACTAGCTGAGGGCTTCGAACAGCAAAAACAAGAGGGAGGAGGGGGCTGTTAATTGATCTTGGAGGAGGGAAGAGGAGAGAGGAGACAATGGGTCCACTTGGTCACATTTTCTCCTCATTTGTCCCCTTGACCATATCCTTCTACTAGCTGGCTTCCATGGCCACAATTCAGCCACCAAGGCTCGCTTCTAGAAGCTCGAGATGGTCCAAACGTTGCGGGTGGTGGGGGCACACGAATTTGGTTCGGTTTCTCTTCAATTGAACCTTAATTCGATTCGGTCTCTAAAAATTCAATTATCGAGTCAATAATCAAATTGGTATTTTTCCTCACCAATTGATCTCACTTGCTTCCCAATTTTGCGATAAAAAACGGTCCCTGGCTTTTTCTGGACAAAAACGGTCCTAGGATGACTTTTTCTTTTCCAAAAAGTCTTGGGTTGCAAAAAATTTTTCTGAGACTGAGTTGACGTTCCTAGAATTTATTGTAACATGACAGAACCTTTAATTTCTGAAATCGGATTCAAATTCACGGTTAATTTCACTCAAGTGCATTTGTAGCGTGACCTAGGCCACCGGGTAGCTTTCAAAACTTTTTAGGGCAAATGACCTGTGGTCAATTTTCTTCGAGCCACAATGAACCTCTTTGACACATTGGCGACTCTCGATGGTCATGAAAATCTTAAGAATTCAAATACAGACACAGGGTACCAAAATGATAGAAAAATCAAACTAGTGTTGATCGATGAGAATTTTGCAATTTAGTGGGATCACCCACGTTTAACCACTCATCTTAGTCGAACCGACCTATCTCGATCTCTAATCAATTTATGTTTGTGCCGTAATGATCTTGGCAGATGAACACGGTCGAGCAGCCAATTCCTAGTCGAATCCTCAAGTCTATTTGCCTTAAAGTCTCTTATTGACTTCCCTAGATAATCTAGTTATCTCATGAGTGATCAGCTCTGAGAATAATACTATAGGCGCGTCGATGAAAGGCCCGATTTAATTTAATAGAAAATAGCATTGAAAATTTGGGATGTTACACTTGCCCCCCATTCCTGCATTTTTTTTTTTTTTATCTTTTTAGCTTTTCATTTTCCTTTTTTATTATTTTAATAAAATTCAGAAGATACATGAAAATCTATACATAATTTTAACATAGAAGGAAAATACAGACAAAATGAATGTAAAATCACATATGATTCAATGTGAAAAGAGTTGGACGAAAATTATAGTACTGTTAATTTTAAGTAAGAAAGTAGCTATCGATGATTATTGGAAAATATTATTTCATTCAAACAAAATAAAAATTAGATCTAATGTAATACATGGAAATGCAACAATTAATAGGAAAAAAAGATGTTCACATATGGAAGTAGAGACATGTGAAAAGTGAAACAACAAACTCCAATTTGCGTGCTGCAAATTCTTGGTCTTCCCAAAATCTCTTAAGTTTCTTTCCCTTTAGCACTTTTTCACTTTCGCTTCACTTTCCAAACAAAAAAGCACATGATATTTAGTAAAGTATGTGGGAATATTCTTTAAATATTATGAAACAAGCACTTGTGGACAAAAAGTATTTTCTTCAGATTTGTCTAACCTCTTATGCACAACCTTGAAAGTCTTGGTTTTGTTTAAAGTCTTTAGTAGGTGAAAAGTCTTTATCTTCCCGAACTTCATAGTTTTCTCCTCCATTAGCTCATTATCACTTTGCTTCACCATAACATTTGTTGTTTTTTATAGTGACTAATTCAACCATGGCCATTGGAGAAATCGTTTTGGGTTCCCTCTTTCAAATCTTGTTCGACAAGTTGAGTTTTTGGCATTGGACTTTGTGAAATGGGATGGAACTGGCACCACCATCCTTGATGAGTGGAAGAAGAGGCTAGTCACAATCAATGCAAAAGTGCTGGATGATGCAGAGGAAAAGCAACTTAGCAATAACGATAAAGTGAAGTTGTGGTTGGATGATGTTAGGGACTTGGCCTTTGACATAGAAGACTTGCTCGAGGAGTTCAAGATCAAAGCCACTCAAGCTAAGTCGGAGGCGAGAATCCAGCACAAGTAGAGGTCAATGGAAAAGGAAGTTCCTTTCTTTTATACAACCGGGCTCGCTCGTGTCGACACCAAGGTTCAAGAGATCAACGGTAGGTTGGAAGCGCTTGTCAACAAGAGGGCTGATCTAAGCTTGAGTGAGAATGTTGTGGATAGATCCAACTACATCAACGAAGGGATCCCACTAGTTCTCTACCGGAGCCTCGGTTTTTTGGTAGGGAGAAGGAAGAAAGAGATACTCGAACTATTGATCTGTGAGGTCAAAAATTCTAATGCCACACTAAGCATAGTCCCCATAGTTGGGATGGGTGGTGTTGGAAAGACGGCCTTGGCTCAACAGCTATATAATGATGCCAAAGTGAATAGTTGTTTCGAGAAGAAAGCATGGGTTTGTGTGTCAAATGTTTTCAATGTCCTTGACATAACAAAGACTATTTTGCGGTCGATCACCGGGTCGTCCAACGAGGGCGGAGATCTTAATGAGCTTCAAGTTAAGTTGAAGGATAGTCTATCCGGAAGAAGTTTCTTGTGGTTTTAGACGACATCTGGAATGAGAAGTACGAAAAATGGACTGCCCTCTTAAAGCCATTTGAAGCGGTGGCTAGGGGAAGCAAGATCATCATCACAACTCGCAACTTTAATGTTGCTTCCATAACAGGCGCTTTGCCGTATCATTTGAGGGAATTGTCCTTTGATCATTGTATAAGCTTATTGGCCTTTCATGCTCTCGGAGCAACAAATTTTGAGAGCCACCCGAACTTTGAAATAATAGGCAACAAAATAGCTGAAAGATGCAAAGGTTTACCTTTGGCGCGAAGATGTTCGGCGTGTCCTACGTACTAAAAGAAATCCCGAGGAATGGCAAGATACCTTAAATAACAAAATATGGGATCTTCCGATGGCAAAGGATAATGAGGTTCTCCCAGTTTTAAAATTGAGCTATGTCCATCTTCCTTCCTATTTGAAGATATGTTTTGCTTATTGTGCGGTATTTCCTAAGGATTACGAAATTGAGAGGGACGAGTTAGTACTCTTATGGATAGCAAAGGGATTTTTAGATGGACAAGAAGCAAATGAGAATATCTTGAAATTGGGACGGAAGCACTTTGATGAGTTAGTATCTAGGTCATTTCTTCAACAATCAAGTATCAACACATCTAAGTTTTCAATGCATGATCTTTTGAATGATCTAGCAAAGTCAATTGCAAGAGGGACTTGCTTTAGCTCGGGGGTCTTCGGTGGCAAGTAATGAACATCATGTATCATCTCTTGAAAAAACTCGTTATGCATCATTCATCTCATCGTGGTATGTCACATCAAAATGCCTGAGACCTTATCACAAAATGAAGACCTTAAGAAGTTTAATTTTGGTGCGTAAGCGATCTAGTTGGGGATCTTTCTCTATTTCCAACAAGGTGCTGCAAGACTTGCTAAGAAACTTGAAGTACTTGAGAGTGTTCTCGTTATGTCATTGTGACATTGTAGAGGTACCGAATTGTGTTGGTGATTTAAAACATCTTCGATATCTCAATCTCTCGTACACTAATATCGAGAGGCTACCTGAGTCAATTGGCGCCTCGTGCAAATTACAAGCTCTGATTTTAAGAGGTTGTCAAAAGCTTTCAAAGTTGCCTCAAGGTATTGCAAAGTTAGTCAACTTACGGTTTCTTGATATTAGAGATACAAGGAGTCTAAAAGAGATACCATTGGATATCGGTAATTTAAATAATCTTATTATCTTGTCCAAATTTGTGGTGGGACTAGAGAAAAGGTCGCAGTTAAAGGTGTTGAAGAACTTGCCACATCTTGAAGGAGAATTATTCATATCAGAATTGCAAAAGGTAGAAAAAGTTATTGATGCTAATTTGCTTCGAATGCTAGACCTTACCAACTTATCCTTGCATTGGGATAAACATTTGGGAAATCTCCATAATCATGAGCATGAAGCACAAGTGCTTGACTCTCTGCAACCTCACATTAATCTTGAAAATCTCACTATTTTGAACTATGGTGGTGCAAGATTCCCATCATGGTTAGATCGTACGTCCTATTCTAAAATAGTGTCTTTATGGTTGTGGGACTGTCCTAATGTTATATCACTACCCATACTTGGACAACTACCTTCACTTAAGGAATTATCTCTTAAAGGTCTACATGCAATAAGAACGATAGGCTTTGAATTTTACGGAGGTAAAATGCCTTTTTCATCCTTAACCACTTTGAAGTTCAAAGAGATGTTGGCATGGAAAGATTGGTCTCCCTATGTTGAGGGCCCAAAAGAAGAAGTTTCATTATCCTGTCTTCAACATCTTGTTGTCCATAGCCATCCTTTGTTGGTAGGGACATTGCCTTGTCAACTTGATCATCTCATAAAGCTTGAAATTCATTCATGTTTGCATTTGAATAACTCAGCCAATGATGTTTCTCTTCCATCTCTCCGTGAGTTATACCTTGAGGTTTGTGACAAGGAGATATTGAAGTGTTTGGTCAACCTAACTTCTTTGACCATTCTAAGAATTGAGAATATTTCAAAGCTTGTCTACTTTGATCATGGGTTTATGAGCTGCTTGATCAGGCTAAAGGAGCTTCATATAACACGGTGTGACAAGCTAAAATACTTGTGGCAAGATGGAAATGAAATGTTAAATCTTACTTCCCTCCATGAATTAAACATCCATGCCTGCCCTCAATTCACATCTTTTACGGCAAGAGAAGGAGAATTAGAGTTGCCATGCAACCTTGAAAGGATGGAATTGAGTAGTTGCACGAGTTTAGAAAAACTTCCAAGCAAGATGTACACACTCATTAACTTGTCTATTTATTAGTGTCCAAAACTCATAGGACTAACCATTCCTTCAGATGACCCAAGCAACAATGATTCAATGTCTAACTCGATGTCTCAACTTGAATCTCTGTGTAGACTTGCTGCTTTGAAGAGTTTTGCTATTAACAAATGTGAGGGAGTGGAGTCGTTGGAAGAGATCACTGTAGAATCGCTCAAAGAAATCATGATCGTCAATTGTAAGAATTTGAGAAGCCTACCCCAATGCCTTCACATGCTTTATCATCTCACTAAATTGTCTATAATTAGCTGTCAATCACTAGAGATAGAGGACTTCCCTCCCCTTCCCCTATCAAATCTATTACTTAGTCGCTGTCCAAAGATAAAGAAGATAAAGTCTATTGCTAGCTGTAACAATCTCACTTCCTTGTATATAAATGAGTGTTTAGCATTGGAGATGGAGGATTTCCCTCCCCTTCCCATCACCCTGAGGTCTCTTCAACTTCTTCATTGTCCGAAGATAGAGTCCCTGCCAAATCGGTTGCATCATCTTACATCCCTCTTATACCTATTTCTTACTTGTTGCCAAAATATCAAGTGCTTGCCCGAAGGAAGCTTACCTCCCAATTTGTGGTGCCTTTATATTTTTGAGTGCGAGAATCTGAAGCAGCCAGTGAGAGATTGGGGCCTACACCGCCTCGCATCCCTCGAGCAACTGAGAATTGACTTTCGCATGGGAGGGGAGGGAGAGAATGGGTGGTTTCCTTCGGAGGACGAGGATGCGTGGAGGCTTCTCTTCCCTTCCTCTCTAACCCATCTTAACTTGAGAAATATGAGGAACGTGGAAAGACTATCAAGCGGCTTTTGCCACCATCTCTCCTCTCTCCAATGGTTATCTATTGAAGATTGCCCGAAGTTGAGGGACTTGCCAGAGGATGGCCTCCCTCCCTCCCTCGCTCGATTGGGGATATATCATTGCGAGATTTTAAAAGATCGATGCTCAAAACACACCGGCGACTATTGGCCCCTCATCCAAGAGATCCCTTCCATCAAGATTGTTTGACGTTCGGATCCAAGGAATTGATTTGTCCATCTACAATCAGGTTTTGTAGGGTTCGAAGGTAAGTTTTTGGTTTTGAAGGCATCAATTTTGATTCTGCTTCCTCAATCCGATGCGTAATACAAACTGATTTTCCCCATGTAGATGTTTCGCACGAATTTCTGGGAAAATCCAAGAAATCCCAGACACCCACTTTGACTGGGTTCGGATCCAATGAAGTTAAATCGATCCTTCGATGTACAGTCGGTTTTCTAGGGTTCGGGTAAGTGTTTTGGTCTTGAATGCATCAGTTTCGTTTCTCTTCTTCAATTCGATGCTTAATACAGAATTAATCTTTTCCGATGGAGAAGTGTCGCATAGAATTTCCAGAAACCACTGAGTGAAGGTCAGAGACTGACATTTTGGGTGGGTGTTCTCGTTGGGGAAGGGGTTTCGCACCCACAGTTGAAATAAGCAAATTCAGTAAGAAGAATGGGGGATCTATATCCCAATTTTGACAGCACATCCTCTTCCCAATATGCGGAAAGCTACCTAATGGGCAAAAACATTTGCTTTTCGTGAAGTACAATTAAAATTCCAAGATGAAAAAAATGATATTTAGTTGCTTGAATCCCAGCAAGAGCTTCCTTTAGTCTCCAATTGCACTGCTTGCGGAAGTTGATGATATTCTTGTATGCCATAGCTGCATCCATCTCAACTACTGCCTTGGGCCTGCTTTTCTCTTTAGCCACTGTAATGCACTTTTGAACAGCAAGTGATTCAGCCTCCTCTGCAGGCAACCATCTCCCCTGTTTCATTTCTGGCCTCAATCCCAACGACGGCATGTTATGTAAGACTCGTCTTAGTTAATCTTCACAAAACCTAGCTCAGGTTTACTCCATGCACCGTGCCTTTCATCCAGCCGATCATGACTCAGCTTGCATTTCTCCCAGCAACACACTCCAAAAGAGCTTTTTTGACCTGTGCAAGTGACAGTTTTTAGTATCTGGTGATTTAAAGGTAAAAGTTACTGCATTTTGAGCTTTCCAGATATACCAACAGGTGTAGGCAATCATTCTTAGGAGTTATCAACCCGTACCAGTCATTCAATCTCATGACCTCACATTTTTAGAATATCAACCCGTACCAATAAGTCACCACTACTGTGACTACTGGTCTGCCATACTTGTGAGTTAATGTAATCGCAAAAAATTTTCGGCCAAAAAAAAAAATCATGAAAAATTGTTGCTCTCATATCAATATTGTTCTGCAATTTCAGCGTTTGCTGTATTTTCTCTTCCAAATATTTGTTTCTTATGCCCTAGCTCGTTGACCTGAATTCTCTCAATTGTGCTTGTTTTGCAGAAAAGCCCACTGTATCTATGTCTGGCAAAATCTCTCGGGCCGATCAAATGCAAATATTGTTGACGTAGGCAACTGATGTACTTATGTTCATCTTCTGCAACTGGACAAAAGAAAAAAGAAGCTATTAATTCTGGTAGGTGCATCGATATGCTTTAATTTTTCTTTTTCTTGTGGTGACATGGTCTAAATAAGATTAAACCTCATCATGATGTTGATTTTCAAGGTCTATATTCAAAGTATAATTAAGAAGCTTTATTACTTTGAATATCAACTATTGTAAACATGCAAAAAAATGGGATCTAAAACGGGTTCTCAAGTTGGCAAATATGATAACTAAATTTCAATGAACCCAACAGATTATAATCTATTCAAATCTGACTTTCTTGTTAAAGTTCACAATTCTTCTTTCTTCTATTTAAATCTCACATCATCTCAGAGAACATTTTCATTTTCTTTGTTGTGAAGGAAAGGTGGAGAGGAGCAATCAAGGAGACTATGCTTTGTTGCTCTGTTGAGAAATCCTAAAAGTGTCACGTCTGCCACAAAGTATTTTGATTTAAAATTGCAAGAAGGTCGTCATCCAATACCACTCGCAACCCAGTTATCTTGGGTAGGCGAGTATCATCATTATCCCACTAAGCTGCCAGAGCTCCAGTTAATCTTCACAAAACCTAGCTCAGGTTACTCTACAGACCCTACCTTTCGTCCACCCAATCACGATAGTGATTTATGTAGTGACAGTTCCGGGATCAAGTGATTTATGTTTAATGGTCACTGCATTTCGAGAGTTCCAGATATATTGATAGGTGTAGGCAATCATTCGTAAGAGTTATCAGCTCATACCAAGTCATTCGATCTCCTGACCTCACGTTTGTAAATATGAGCCTGTACCAATAAGTCTCTATCACCAGTGATTAGTGGTCTCCCATACTTGTTTGTTAACATAATCATAAGAGTTTTCCAACAATATATATTAAAAAAAAAAGAAATCTTCAACAGGGTATCTCGGTTCACTTTTTGTTGCAGTCAATTAGGTGTACATATAATTTTGTTCTAATCACTCTTGTAGTTGTTCATTATGCATGAAATATAATTTTTATTCAGGACTAATTGCTTGTCCTGTTTTGGACTTTTGGATGAGAAATATGAGGACTGTGGAAAGACTTTCAACAGTGGAGGATGTAAGAAGCGAGGAGTATTCTGTCTCCCTTGTCTCTAATTTCTCCTTGGATGAGAAACATGAGGGACATGGAAAGATTATCAAGTGGTCTATCTTTCCTCTCTCAAACAGCTATCTTTCGTAGGTTACCAGTACTTGCCAGAGGATGGCTTCGCTCCCTGCTCCAAGTATTCAGCATAATGCAATGGGGAATTATGAAAGATCGATGCTCAAAACTAATAGTGGTGATTGTTGGCACCCCATCCAAGAAATTCCACTCATTGTAGTTGATTGAGTTTGGATTCAATAAGAAGATTTCTCTGCAATGTCTAATTTTTATTATTGGTAATGCTTCGGAGTTCTTTCTTCTTCCACACTTGTCATTTAGCTACTGCTCCTGCTCCAAGATCCATTTCTATTACGAATCCTCAACTTGATGCTACTCATGTTTCTCCATGGACGAGCTTCACATAATTTGCCACAAAGCAGCTAGACATTTGGGTTTCTCTGTTTTGTTTGATAAGGAAGCCCACAATGAAATGGTTATAATGCTAATGGGGTACAGGTAGTCCACCATTGTTTCATACGAGTGACTATTCCTCAAAACAAATAATACTCACATGGACTTTCTTACAGTGCTGGAATTGTGATGCGTGGTTGTGCCTGTCTGGATTGATGATGTATCTTGAACTTTGTTTGGTGCCCAAATATGGCTTATCTTTCCACTTATGGAAATGCACTATGCTTTGCGTGAGAATCATGAAGAATTGTTGCTCTTATACCGATATTTTTTCTGCAATTTCAGCATTTGTTGTATTTTCTCTTCCAATTTTTTTTTTTTATGCCCTAACTTAGTGACCTGAATCCTCTCAACTGTGCTTGTATTTTTTATGCTTGTTTTGCAGAATATCTCACTGTATTCTTTATTTGGAAAATCTCTCAGGAGGATCAAATGCAAACACAGTTGAGGTAGGCAAATGATGTACTTATGTTCATCTTTTGCAACTTGACAAAAGAAAAGCAGAAGGCTATTTATTTTGGTAGGCATGGTGATATGATCTAAACTGTTTTTTTGGTGACATGCTCAAAAAGATTAATCTGTATCATGATGTCAATTATCGAGGTCTATATTCAAAGTCAAATGAAGAAGCTTTCTTTTACTTCCAACAACAGCAGCTATTGTAAAGATGCAAAAAATAGGATTTAAAACAGGTGTTTTCGAGTTGGTGAATATGACAATTAAATTTGAATGAATCCTGCAGATTATAATCCATATAAATCTGACTTCCTTGTCAAAGTTCAAAGTTCATCTTTCTTCTATTCAAATTCCCACACCAGCTCAGAGCACATCTTATTTTTCCTTGTTGTCAAGGCAAGGCGGAGAGGAGCAATCGGGGAGACTATGCTTTGTCGCTCTGTTACATCATCGTGAAAGCCTTACGTTTGCCACGATGTATTTTGATATAAGATTGTGAGAAGGCCGTCATCCAATATTAATCACAACCATTTATATATGGTAGGCGATTTTCATCACTATGAACCTACCAAGCTGCCAGAGCTCCCGTCAAAGATAAGACAAGATTCATGCACCATCATCGCTAGGGGCTTATCTTGTGACGTCGCGTTCGTGAAATATCAGCTTGTGCCAATAGGCCGCAACCACTGGTGATCAGCGGTCCCCCATAGTTCTGCATTAGCATTATCATTAGGGTCATTCAGGAAGAACAAAATCATCAAAACAATCACATTTTTTAGGCTAGCAATCGGAAGTACCCTGGTATGTCTTGTTGATTTTTTATTGAAGTTGGGTGAGCATGTGTATGATTTGTATTTCTAATTGCTCTTGTAATTGTTTATTTTGCATGACAGTAATTTTTACTGTGGGCTACTTGATTTTCTCATCCCATCATCTGTTTTTGTTCCCTTTTTCATCTCACACGCCATACATTAACCTTTTGGTTGAACTTGAAGAGTCCGATACAGTGACTGATTCTATCGCGATAATTATATTGACGATTGCAATCCACAAAATTTGGGGCATTAAAGAAAATGTCTAGGCCCTTAGTGAAGTGAACTCCGATTAACGTAAAGAAAACATTGTTCTTTTTGTTTTTTTATCTGTTTCGCTTTTTATGCAATTAAAAAGCAAATTTTTTCTCAACGATTTGTGAGAATTTTAGATGTCTTTAAAACACTTATCTTCATCTAGTCAACTAATCCCACGTTAGTTGCCTTTATACAGTGTGTCACGAATCTTCTTGTTTTTTCTTCACAGTATGTGTTAATAGTTCACATGATTGAGTTGAATAATGATTGTTTCGAGAATACCTAAATATTTGTCACCGATGATTTAGATTTATTAATTTTTCAAACAATACTGTGTGATATACTAATTTATAGATGTAAATCAATGATATAAGCATATTCATGAGTTGGGGATATCATTTATTAAGGTTAAAATAACTTTTGAGAAATTTCCCCTTGTCAACAAAAGAAAATAAAATAAAAGGCTTTTCCGAAACTTCAAAATTTGCGGATGTCAAAAAATAATGACAAGTCAACTTTCCATTATCCATAATATGACTTTGTTTTTTTTGGTAAGGACCATAATGACTTGGGAAAATTCTAAATAAGGACTCGAAATGAACTTTGTGTCAGATAAAGACTTAAAATGGACTCATTGTCTCAAATAAGAATCCGAAGTAGTTGAATCAATTACAAATAAGGACCCGAGCTTGCTGGTCAACCAAATATTCGTGACATTTATGATAACCGGAGTTTGGGCAATTTTGTCAAAAAAAAAACTAGGGAAAATTAACAAATCCTAAACCAAAAACAAAAAAAAAAAAAACCCTATGTTTTCTATGGTCTCTGCGTTCCTTGTACCCATCCTCTGCAAAGTCAAAGATTGAAGTTCTCCCCATTCCTTGTACCCATCCTCCGCAAAGTTGAAGACCCAAATTCTCCGTCGATTGAGGCACGAATTCAAACACAAGAAGAAAACCAGATGCTTCTTTCTTTGTTTGCGGAGACCCAAATTCTCCACTGATTGAGCAAGGCGAGGAGTGACAAGAATCGAGTCGCGACAATGACCAGGCAGCGATTTGGTTGAGGAGTAGTGGGGGAGAAGAAAGAAGAAAACATAAACATCTAAATGAATAACCTAAACTTAATTAATTTAAAATTTTCCCTTTTTTTCCAATGACAAATTTCTGACAAAATTGCGCCTATTTTAATCGCCGAAAAATGTCTGCCGGCGAGCTAAGGTCCTTAATAGAGATGAACTTAATCACTTCGGGTCCTTATTTGACACAAAATTCACTTGGGTCCTTATTTGAAACAATGAGTCCACTTCGGGTCCTTATTTGAAATAAAGTTCACTTTGAATCCTTATTTGAGAAAATAGATTCACTTTGGGTCCTTATTTGGAATTTTCCCTAATGATTTTGTTCTTCTTTTCTCTTTGCCAAAAAAAAATTGATATGGCATAAGAGGATGCGACTGATCTTAATATTTAAAGTAGGCTCCAAATAAGAAAATGCCAGTGATATCGACATTTCATATGTGAAGCGATATTGATACTGCGGACTTACATATTTCCCTTAATAGAATTCCTAGTTTAATACCAAAGAGAAGCCAAAAAAAAAAAAAAAGAAAGAAAAAAGAAAAGGACTTCCTAGTTAGTTCCCCGAAACAAGCTACTTCTTCAAATTTTTGTAGTGTGAAATAAAAGTTAATTTTTTTTAAAAAAGGAAGATTTTATACATATATTTTCGAAATGTTTCAGGTGTTCTCAGTGCTAAATGCAGATTCTAACTTGAATTTAACAATTGCAACAGTATTAAGCCCTAACACCATGCTGCGATGGCATTGAATGGGCCGTTGTTGTCATGTTGGGCCTCGAAAGGTAGATAGCCCCAACTCTTGGGCCTTAATCCAAAATAGATCCGATTTTACTTGGACTTGACATACAATTCGGGTAATAAGGTAAAGAAAGTTGTTTGGTTGAGACAACACTCACTATTAGTATTTGTAGAACTATTCGCGGCCCTCGTCGTTTCTAGGCGAAGGCTCGCACGCCCTCGCCTTGGCCGGCAAGGGGTGTGACATCCTCGACCAGAGCCGGCAAGGGTCGGCTGGTCCTTGCCCATGGTCGGCGAGCCCAAAAGAAAAAGCCAAAAAAATATAAAAAAAAAACAATAAGAGATAAAATATTATTGATATATTATTTAAAAAGTGCCATGCTAGTGTCGGTCGTTCATGTTAATAATTTTCCGCCAAAATTGGCCAGATGAACTAAATTAGCGAGAAGTAAAAAGGTTTAGGACTGAATTAGTACAAGCGCAATAAGTTTATGACCTTTTGGACAATTTTCCCCACCACCATGCAAAACAAATAACCACCCTCCTATAAAAAAAAAAAAAAAAAGATTAAAAAAGGGCAAGAAAAGCCAAGTTATGGGCTTTGAAGTCCGATTTTAATTTATTTTTAATCAATCACATTATATTTGCTAATGTTAGAAAGTTTGAACCAAACATTGAGGTAATGAGTGAAGAAAGACTGCTATGGGATGTTTCAATACTCCCTTGTGATATTTTAACATCCCCTCTAGCGTGAAAGTTGAAAAAAAAAGGGTAGACTTGGTTCATACACCATATTAGAAATTCAAATTCAAAATATTAAACTAATAAATGAAGAGAAATTACATATACATAAAGAGCATATAAATCGAATAAACAAGTGATGGAAGATACCTTAACAATCCAGAATTGACCTTGCCTACTATTTGGAGTTTTCCCAAGCTCCCCTCCCATTCATTTTTCGTTTTTTAGTTTCAATTAGGTAATCAAGCCTTTAAGAATAGTACATCCACCGTTGGATGATGTGAACTTCACATGGAACCCAACTTTTGACGATACAAGTGAGAAATCATGAATCCTAGAATTCATTCTTTATGTTGTGAATTCCCCTCTAGATCAAGTTAAACCAGTCATTAGGTAATTAAAGGTAATTGGATGTGATGGTTAATCTAGCTAGTTTCGCTAGTTGCGATAGTGGTAACAACATTGGAATGAGTCGCCTTGGCGGTGGTGCTCACGCCAACAGCATGGCGGTGGCAGTGGGAATGGTGGTGCTCTCTTGCCCCATTCCTTCATTTCTTATTTCTTTTTCAGTTTTTTGCTGTTTTTTTTTTTCTTTTTAGCTTTTCTTTTTTCTTTTATTAAGCTTATATTTGATAAGATACATGAAAATCTAGACATAATTCTAATAGACAAGTACCATAGAGATAAATGAATGAATAATTAAAATATGATTAAATGTGAAAACAGTTAGATGAACATTATTGTTGATTTTGAGCAAGAGAACAACAATTAATGCTGATTATTAAATAATATTTCAATCAATCGAAACGGAAAAAAAAAATGTAAAAAGTGAAGTAACAAAGTCAATTTGTGTCCAGGAAAGTCTTGGTCTTCCTGAGTTTATGTTATACGTGGCCATGATAGTGCTAAAAATTCGCAGCAAGATGGGTGGCTATGATCTGCTGAATGATAGAACTAGTACGAGCACCTAGAGGGGGGTGAATAGGTGATCAAGAAGATTTTTTTCTAAATCATAACATAATAGATTAATTTTTAGCGAATAACAGATTGAGAGATTGAGAACAATAATAGACGTATAAAGATGCAAAGTAAAGTAAAATGATTAGGGATAGAGAATCAAGACTCCAAGTTTATAGTGGTTCGGCTTAGACCAAGCCTACGTCCACTCTCCCGCACGGACAGCCCACTGGCTGGATTTCACTAAATATCAAGAAGAGAATTTACAGTCTCATGCCCTTGATTCCACAGTGTAGAGACTCTACTACACTTCCTCAAGGTCTCACCAAAATTCAGTCTCTCTTTTGATTACAAGTATAGCTCGAAGAATAAGATCGCAAAAGAACAAAGAGATTCAGACTTTGAAAATTTTCTATCGAGCACTCTTGAACAACTTGAGCGTCTCCCTTATATACTTCTTCATGCCTTCAATACCGTTGGCACCTTCCAAAGAAGTTCTTCCAATCAACCCGTTGGACAGAATCAATTAGAGAGATCTCGAGCTCTTTAAGGAAAATGACGATAGCCCATCAATCCTGCTCGCCCATACAATCAGGATCTCGGTTTCCATAAGTAGAACCTTCCAAGTATAATTCGCGGATCTAGAGAATCTAGATTATTCGAATACGAATAAAAGATCTTGAAGTGCTAATCCCAGCCATGAGATATTCCTTAACTATACAAATCAAAACCATACTTGAATTTATCCGAATAGAACTTTAACTTCATCGGTCTGGAAACTATCCATGAGAGTAGACTTTGAATCTTGAGTCTGGAGGTCTTCAGACTAGACTGATGGAAACGTTTTATCGACTTCAAAACACCTTAAGAAGATTTCTCTAACAATCTCCCCCTTTTTGATGGTGACAAAACTTTCCTGCAGATTTGGATACTTTCGCCTTGCAATACAACTTTTAAGCTAACAAAGATATCTCATAATAAGTTAGGATAAAGATAATGACGGATCTGCATCCACAGAAAACAAATTAGTCATGTAAAGACAATTATCAATTATCTTCATCGAAATCAATAGCATAGCTTAAAGTACTGCAATAATAAGAAATCCAAAGTTCAAGTCAGTCTCAAAATCCAAACAAAAGATAAAGTCAAACACAAACACATCAAAAATTGAAATTTGTCCAAAGTGTTCAAGGTTTAAAATCTGCAACTTCTCCCCCTTTTTGTCAGTAGAAAAAAGGTGGGAAAGTTAAAATCAAGATGCTCTAGGAATGCGAACGAGTTGAAAATCTCCCATCGACTTGACAGTGTCTTCCAGCTTCTTCAAATCCTCCTGCAGTTGTGCTAGAGCCGTTCCTTTTGCAGTTGCTTGAATCTGAAGATGAATATCTCGAATTTGATCTTGCAAGG
The DNA here is from genome assembly GCA_014182565.1 of Eucalyptus marginata. Lineage (NCBI taxonomy): Eukaryota > Viridiplantae > Streptophyta > Magnoliopsida > Myrtales > Myrtaceae > Eucalyptus > Eucalyptus marginata. The sequence continues at coordinate 13,290,525 of CM024586.1, read as the reverse complement.
TGACGGAGATGGCACGATTCTCATTCTGCAAAGTCTGAAATTCGCATCCCAATGCATAGACCTAGCCTTTAAGCTCCAAAAGAATTTCAAGCAACCTTCCAAAGTCTGCATAATTATCAGTCTATGTGCTTGCTTCAACATGGTTAGATTGTGGAGTAAAGCCAGATGATTGGACATCAATACGAAGATCCACATTTGGAGATGATGCCTCAAGGTCTTCTTTAGGAAATTGTGAGGCATAGACATCCTCTGCATCAGCAGGTGAACGACTGACACTAGCACTTGTAAAAGTTAGAAAAGGAATACCTTCTCTAGGAACATCTCCCCCTGTTTCAGTGCCTTCTGGTGGAGAAAAGTATTCTTCTTGCCGAGATGCTTCTTCAGTGCCATGACGTTCTTGATCCTCCTTTTCCGCTGGAGAATCTCCATGACCTTCTTCTGTAGTTTGTTCTCCTGTCTGCTTCTGTGTGTCTGCTCTTGCTGTGTCTTCTTCTTCCCTCAATGATTCCTTCTCCTTGTTCCCTTTCTCAGTCTCTCCTTCGACTTGATGTTCTTGTTCTTCCGTCTCAGGTACAAGACGCTGGGAGGCAAAAGCGGAGATAGTAATGTCATCCTCATCATCTTTATCTTGTAAGATGATTGCTCTTCTTCTTTTGGTTGGACCAGTCATGGGATCTTTGCCTTTTCTCTTCGCAGCAGCAAAGTCTTGTCTATATTTGATAGGGGTTTTCTCCTTGAATCGCTTTAGCTTCTTGCTTAGATCTTTCAAACGCATCTTTGTAATCATTTTCAGCCATATTACCATTTGATCAATGGTTCTTACACACAGAATCTTGGGAGGCTGAATATTAAGATGTCTGAATAAACGAGAGATGAGAGCAGAATAAGGAAGTTTGCCCTCGTCCTTTGCCATAGACCTATACATGTGAAACATTATAGTGTGAGGCAAGGAGAACTTGTGACCAATTTTGATAGCGTACATCAATTTTGCTTCAAAGTTTGAGACATCTGTTTTTGATGTTGACTTGGGTCTGAGGCAGTTAATCACGATCTTATGGAGCAATATGTTGGATGCACTCATCCTTAGATCAGAGAGTCGTCCTTCCGCAATTCTATCCTTAGCAAGCTCCAAGGTTGCATGACTAATAGACACAAATATAGATTGGAAAGCTCTTCTTTCCACACCAATTATATCAGCAAGAATATCCACGTCAACCACATACTCCTTATCTCTCACACTGAATGAAAAATTGTTCGCATCAAGAAAACTAAGATTCGAATAGAAATATGCGGTCAGTTCAGAATGAGCAGAGTCTATCTCAGTATAGAATCGATCAAGTTGAAGTTTTTCAAACTTCTCTCTCAGATTGATGTTTAACAAGTCAAGGAAATCGAAGTCCACAGTTCTTGGGTTCATAACCCCACGCTTCAACAACTTGGAATAAACCTTTTTATGTTCCTCAGAACGAAATAATTCTTCCCTCTTTCCTCGAATATTTGCAGCCACACCCAATCTTGGCTTAAAATGCACGAACATTTTTTCATCATCGTCTTTCCCTTCAGGCTGATTCACACTTCCAAAACGTGGATTACTTGGAAAATTAGCGAAAGCCTTTTCCGCTATTCCAACAGGAACAACTCCCGAACGTTCCATCACACTTAAGAAGTGAGTCTCATTCTTATACCCTTTTTCTTTTAGAAACTCATCGATAAACGTCATTGCAGAACCCCTTTCTTTCATAGCAGAGTAAAGCCTGTAAGTGAATGCGGGCTTAAGAGATCTTACTGGTTCTATATCCTCGATTATGTCTTTCTTTGCTTGTTGATGGTCACGATCAAGTGATCTAGCAGGTGAGGAATTGCGCGGTTGAGAATGTTGATGCACCTATCCACTTGGAGAGTCTCCTTCTTCGGTTAGATCGAAGTGCGTAGGCCCCTCACGCAAAACTTGTGGTCCCCTGCTTGCTAATCTCGATGACTTTCTTTGATGCGACATTGTCACTGTCTTTGAGAGAATTTTCACACTCGAATCGCGAGAAAGGTGAGAGCTTTAAGGGTTAAACTTCGAAAGAAAGTTTCAAAGAGTGAAGATCTGTGCTATAGGGTTTTTAGGTAAAAATAAAGAGGAAGAAAAACTGTATATAAAACAATCGATACGGGGTATTTGAAACGTCACGAAAAGGAAAAAATAAAAAGTGCATTTTTTAAAAAAACTGCCATTTTAAAAATGATAACCATCTTTTTCAAAAAGATAACTGTCTTTTTAATATCAATTAGAGATTAACATGCGGTCTTACCTTTTCAAGATATCAGGTTAAACGATTTAAAATCACTATAACCGAAATAACTTACAGTCGTAACCTTTGGTCTTCTAAACTGAACTTTTGAGTCTAATCCTTTTCAGATTTAGTTTCTGAGTCTAAGCTTCATCAGTCTTCAAGAGATAAAATGTTGAGTCTTGAACGAATAGACTCGAATGAACTTTTCTCAAGCGGCTTTGTGAATATGTCTGCCAGTTGATTCTTTGAGTTGATAAACTATATCAAGACTTCTTTATTTTGAACATGATCTCTAATAAAATGATGTCGAATCTCTATATGCTTTACTCTTGAATGAAGAATTGGGTTCTTTGTGAGATTAATTGCACTGGTGTTGTCACATTTGATCTCGGTGCATGAGTCTTCGATACCAACGTCTCGTAATTGTTGTTTTATCCAAAGTATTTGAGAACAACAGCTTCCAAGTGCTACATACTCTGCTTCAGCTGTTGATAGAGCTACGGAACTTTGCTTCCTTGAAAACCAAGATATTGCCCTGTTACCAAGCAATTGACAAGTGCCGAATGTGCTCTTTCTATCAACTCTGCAACCTGCAAGATCTGCGTCTGAATATCCAAGAAGAGTAAAGTCTCATTCCTTAGGATACCATAGACCAAGCTTAGCAGTTGTTGCAACATATTTGATGATACGTTTTGCAGCACTTAGATGAGATTCTTTAGGATCGATTGAAACCTAGCACAAATGCAAACACTAAACAAAATATCAGGTCTTGATGCAGTAAGATAAAGAAGTGAACCAATGATACTCTTGTATAGTTTTTGGTCGACTTTCTTTCCTCCTTCATCTTTGTCTAGCTTCGAAGAATTTGACATTGGTATGTTAGTCTTTTTGCAGTTTTCCAGTCCGAACTTTTTAACAAGTTCTTTTGCATATTTTTCTTGATGAATAAAGATTCATTCTTTCAATTGTTTCACTTGTAAACCAAGAAGGAAGGATAGTTCACTCATCATGCTCATCTCGAATTCATCCTGCATAGACTTAGAAAATTTCTTGCACAAAGTCTCATTAGATGATCCAAATATAATATCATCAATATAAATTTGGATAAGTAAAAAGCTTTTACCTTCCCTTTTAATAAATAACGTAGTATCTACTTTTCCTTTAATGAAACCACTTTGAATTAAGAAGTTACTTAACCTTTCATACCAAGCTCGAGGAGCTTGTTTTAATCCATATAAACCTTTTTTCAGTTTGAACACAGAGTCCGGTTTCTTTGGATCTTCAAATCCAGGAGGTTGTTCCACATAGACTTCTTCTTGGATAAATCCATTCAAGAATGCGCTTTTGACGTCCATTTGGAATAACCTGAAATTCTTATAGTATGCAAAAGCAAGTAATAATCTGATTGTTTCTAACCTTGTTACAGGAGCGTAAGTCTCGTCATAGTCTATTCCTTCTTCTTGCTTATATCTCTTAGCCACGAGTCTTGCTTTGTTTCTTGTCACTTTTCCTTTTTCATTGACTTTATTCCTGAAAACCCATTTAGCTCCAATAATAGACTTACCTTTTGGTTTAGGAGTTAATTCCCAAACATCGTTGATGCTGAATTGTCTGAGTTCTTCTTGCATTGCTTCAATCCAGTTTTCGTCAGCTAAGGCTTCTTCTATATTTTTGGGTTGGATTTCAGAAATAAGCGCCACAGCACTAGACTCTTCTCGCCTTTTGGATCTCGTGCGAATCCCCTCATTAACGTCACCAATAATGAGTTCTTCAGGATGACTAGACTTGTGCTTCCGCATTCTTGGACAATCGATAGGTTGTTGATCTTTTCTTGAGTTGATCCTTCATCAACAACTCGTTGTTCTCGCTTCCTGGAATTTGAACTGTTTCGGGGAGGTAGACCTTGTGGAGTTCGGAGCATTCTGATTCTTCGATGCAATCGCTTGAGTTTGTGGAGAGTCTTGAAATTTGACGTTCATTGATTCTTCCACAGTCTGAGTTTTCTTGTTGAATACTCTGTAAGTTTTGCTTGAAGTTGAGTACCCAAGAAAAAATCCTTCATCCGATTTTTCTTCAAACTTACCAACTCGATCATTTGCATTTTTCAGGATAAATCATTTACAACCAAATACTTGAAAATATGAAACAATTGGTTTATTTCCTTTAAAAATTTCATAAGGAGTTTTCTCAAGAATTGGCCTTAAAAATACTCTGTTAATAATATAACAGTAGTAGAAACAGCTTCAGCCCAAAAAGTGAAGAAATATTACTTTCAATTAGAAAAGTTCTTGTCATTTCTTGTAAAGATCTATTCTTCCTTTCCACAACCCCATTCTGTTATGGTGTATATGGAAAGGAGAATTTATGCTGAAAACCAGATTCATCACAAAATTTAGCAAAGTCTTGATTTTCAAACTCACCTCCATGGTCTGTACGAATACTTGAGATAGTATAACCTTTTTTCATTCTGCACTTTCTTAGCAAATTTTGAAAAATGAGAAAAAGTCTCAGACTTACTCGCAAGAAAGTAGACCCAAATAAATCGTGAATAATCATCCACTATTACTAAGCAAAACCTTTTTCCACCAATGCTTTGAGTTCTGGTTAGTCCAAAGAGATCCATATGCAGAAGCTGCAGTACATGATTAGTGGAAACTTGATTTATTGGTTTAAAGGAATTTCTAACTTGTTTTCCCAGTACGCATGGTGTGCATAAATCAGACTTTTGGTAATTGAGATTAGGTAATCCTCGAACAAGCTTCTTGGAAGAGATTTTGGCAATTTGCTTCATGTTGATGTGGCCAAGCTTTCGGTGCCATAGATTAGCTTCATCCTGTACTGATATTAGGCATTGTGATCTTTGTTGATTCACATCCAGAAGATAGATATTCTCATGTCTACATCCAGTAAAAGATTGGGAGAAGTCTTTGCTAATTTCTGAACACGTTCCTTCCTGGAAGTTGATCTTGAATCCAGTGTCGCACAATTGGCTTATGCTGAGTAGATTGTAATTCAATCCTTCAACCAAGGAGACATTATTAATTGATAGACTTCCAATTTTTACTGTTCCGCGATCAATAATCCTTCCTTTGCTGTTACCACCAAAAGAAACTTTCCCTCCATCTATTTGGACAAGTTTTATAAAACAACTTGAATCTCCTGTCATATGTCTTGAATAGACACTATCTAAATACCATTTGATCTTCCTTTTGACAGTGACCTGCAATTAAGAGAAAATTCAAGCTTTCTTTAGTACCCATATCATCTTGGGTCCGTTTGAGTTAGAGCAATAAACAGTTTTTGCCCAATCCCTTTTAACAAGTCTCCAAACCATAGGGCATTCTTTCTCAAAATGTTCTGAGCTTTGACACTTTGAACATTTGAGAGCATTTTGGCCAACAGGTTTTACAAAGACTTTCTGAAAATGATTTTTATAAACAGCTTTTGTAGGTCTTTGTTTGATTCTTTCCTTCACCTTTGGAAAGTCAATTAGAGGAATAGTTTCAGAAGTCATACCAAGACCTAATTTGTCAAAGTAGGGTCTTTGTATCAAAAGAATCTTATCCAACTTTTCAGAACCATTTGAAAACCTTTTTGAGATGTTTAAAATATCCCTTTTTAAATAGGTATTTTCTTTTGAAAGAGAGTCTGAGTTTTCTTTTAAAATGGTAAAGTTTTTATCTAAATTTTCAAATTTTTCTTTCCAAGATTTTTCCTGTTGCTTCAATGTAGAATTCTCCATTTTTAATTCGGAGATTCTCTTAAGAGAGGTTTTGAGACTAAGACATAGTTCATCAATATATTTCGAGACTTTGACAGGAATTTTTAGATTACTTACCTCAAGCTCACTGTCTGAGTCTGTATCTGTCTCAAGGTTTGAGTCTGAATCTGATTTTGCCATTAAACAGATATTGGCATAATCATCATCACTTTCTTCACATTCAGTATCACTCCATGTTTCTGCTTTGAGAGCCTTTATGTATTTCTCAGCCTTTCCTTTCCTTTTCTTTAATAAAGGACAGTTGGGTCTGATGTGTCCATTTTTCTTGCATTCGAAGCAAGTCACTTCTTTGTTGGAATTATCTTCCTCAATTGATTTGTTCTGAAATCTTTGAGATGCTTTATTTCTTCCAATTAAATCTTCTTCCCTTTCTGTTCAACTTTCTGAACCTCTTTATCATGAGTGCCAGTTCTTCATCATGTAGATCTTCTTCGGAGTCTGTAGCATCAGAATAGTCGTTAGACTTTAAAGCAATAGACTTCTTACCTTTAGAATCTTCTTCGTCGTTGGTGTGCTCCACTTCGTAAGACTGAAGTGTTCCAATCAATTCATCTACAGAAAGTGGTGTAATCCTTTGTGTTTCCCTTATCGAAGTCTTTATATAATTCCAGTCCTTAGAGAGTCCACGCATCAGTTTGTTGACCTTCATTTGTCCTAAGATTGGATTTCCTTGATATTCTAGACCATTCACAATTTCAATAAAACGGCTAAACATATCAGTTATTGATTCTCCTGATCTCATCTTGAAAACTTCATATTGTCCCAAAAGAATATTGATCATTGTCTCTTTCACTCGATCAGTTCTTTCATAGGTAATGTGCAGCCTATCCCAGACTTCTTTTGCTATATCACAAGAAGATATTCTATTATACTTAGTAGAAGATAAAACACAATATAAAGAATAAATAGCCTTAGCATCAAGAGTTTGTCTCTTGGTTATTTCTTCTTGAGTCATCTCGATAGGAACAGCAACTTCTTTTCTTCTCTCTGATACTGATGCAGCAGTAGGAATGATTCCTTTTTCTACCACTTCCCATTCCAAGGGATCTTTCGATCTTAGGAATGCTTTCATCTTGTTTTTCCATATGCTGTAGTCTTTTCCATCAAAGTATGGAGGTCTAGTGTTGTGACATCCCGAAATTCGACCCCGTTTCGACAAAGTGAAATGGGCTTTTCGTCGACGTGCCTACGGTCCTTTTTCTCTGAGCTGATCACTCACGAGTTAACTAACCCATTGAGTGAAGCCGTTAAGGGATGTATCCGCGGTAAAAATCCCTAAAAGCTACTTAATTGGTTTGATTGGACTAAAATCGCGTCTGATCGATTTTAACCACGAAATTGAACTCGATTTCGGGAATCGAATTTTTGCGTGTCATAATTCTATTTTCAGGACTTTGTCTCATCGTCCGTCAATTTATTGACGAGTCCGAAATTTCGAGAAAGAAATTATCGGAGGGAAAATCGAAGACCGTAAGAAAATAAAAAGAGAAAAGGAAAATAATTGGAGTAATTGGAATAGTAAAAATTTCTTTTACTAATAGATTACTTTTATTTTTCTTCTCTTTTTTTTTTTTTTTTTATTCTTCTCTCCTTTTCTTTTTCTTTCTCTCTCTCTCTCTCCTCTCCTTTCCCCCATGTGCGGACACCCCTTCCCCCCCCATTCGTACGAGCCCCTCCCCCAAGCCAATTCCCATTTGGCTTCTCTTCTTCTCTCTTTTCTTTTTTTTTACTTTTTGACTAGTCAAACTCTCTTCTCACTTATCTCTTCTCTCTCTCCTCTCTCTTTCCCCCCATTTCCCACGTGAACGAGAGCCCTCTTCTTCTTCCCTCTTGTCCGAAACCAGCAAACCAGAAATTGAAGAAGACAGAAGCCGCAGCTCGCCGGAGACCGAAGCTCGCCGCCGTTCCGCCGCCCTCGCACCGCCGCCCACACACCCGCGCGCGCCGCGCGCTCCGCCACCGCCCTCCTCGCGCCCCGGGCGTCCTCCTCCGCGCGATCCAGCTGCTGCCCAGCCTCTGTCCAGCCCTCGTCCGGCCACCTCCGGCCACCATTCGAAGCCGCCAGACCTCCACCGACCCTCCCCCATGCCGTGCCATCCTTGTGGTAGTGTTTTGTGGCCGTTTTGTGACTTTTTACAGCCATCACAGCCCCCTCTTGGACTGGGTTTCCAGCCACTTCCAAGCCCGCTTTGGGCCGTTTCCGGGCCTCGGAGTCGCGCCGTGCTTTGAGAGGAATCGATCCCCGCGCCGAGCCCGTCGATTTGATTCCGGTTGCGCGCGATTCCGGTGGGTAACCTCACTAATCCTTGCTTAGTGGGTTAATTATACTTATTGGTTGGTTAGTTTATTTAATTAAGCTTAGGTGATTTGATCAGGGTTTCTTAGTTGATTTAGATGTAAATTAGTCAAATTGAATGCGTAATTAGCAAGTAGACATAGTCTACTATTTATTGAGGGTAGCTCGGGAATTTTCCGACCCTTTATCGGGCTTCAATTTGATATTTCAGGCCTAAGTGGAATTTTTGGCATTTAAATATTATTTTTCGAAATTAAATTAAATAATTATTTATTTTCCGAAAATTCAACTTGGGTGGCCAGCGACCGGAATATTATGCTGATGACAGTGGTGAAGTCCGTTTATTTAATCGGGCTTTATTTTGAGCTAAATTGAATTTTTAATATTTATTATTTAATTTTCTAAATTAATTAATTAATTATTTATTTTTCGGAAATTAAGGCGGAGATGGCCGACAACCGAAATCTCGTGCTGATTGTCGTGGCACAGTCCGTTTATTTATTTGAGCTCTACGTTGCATGGAATTGATTTAATTGTGGTATTTTAGGGATTTACCCTAAATTGTTTGGAATTGATTGAGATTGAATGATTGATTGGAAATTGGCCATGTGTGTTTATTCAGCATTCTTATGCTCTGTTGAGTTGTAAAGTGTGTGGAATGATGAGAGTGACTAGGGAGTACTTTGGCTGAGACCGATCAAGTACGAACCATAGACAGGCGTGGTTCGGTGATGAAGATCACTGTGCGAAAACGGCGCCTTAAAGAACGCACGTAGACTGTCTATGACTTGTGGCAGGCGTGGTTCGGTGATAAAGAACATCACTGTGCGAAAACGGCGCCTTAAAGAACGCACATAGACTGCCTGTGAATCATGACGGGTGTGGTTCGGTGATGAGGAAGATCACTGTGCGAAAACGGCGCCTTAAAGAACGCACGTAGACCGTCGGTTAATTGTGTCACCTTGGCGAACTTGACGCCCGAGAGCATTGATGTGGCTCTGTGACCGAGTGCAATATGGGAAGATAAGTGGTGTGAAATCAGTGACCTAGAATAGTCCGTCTGACATGTAATCGACTAGTTCGATTGACCAGTGATTTGATTGATCGTTTGTTGTGAGTTATGAAACGTTGTATATAACCTTGAATTGCAGGTTGGATCTGAGGCCAAGGTAAGTCCTCTGACTCGTGCTGTGCTTAGGCAACCGAGTAGTGTATTGGCTCCCTAATTGAGTCTTAGTGGGGTAGAACTCGCTGAGACGTAGTCTCATCCCGGTTGTGGGACAACATTTCAGGATCTCGATGAGGAGCTGAGGAGGAGGAATTTGAGAAGGAGAACTCTGAGGTGAAACCTAAGGAGAAGAATTTTTGGAAGAAGAAGATAGCACAAAGAGGGATCTTGAGTACGATCCAGATGGACTGAGATCCCACCTTCTTTTGTGAACTCCATTTTGATGTGAATAGAGTTAGAGTAAAAGTTGTGAACAGTTGTAAAGTACTTTGGTTTGTGCTTTGTATAAAAGTTTGGTTATAAGTTTCAATATGAAAAATATGGCCCTGCTTTTCTATCCCATTGTTTTATTATCTGGGGATTTTCTTTATACTTCCGCTTGCGCATATAAAATGAACAGGGTCGGCGATGTGTCTTGGGACGTCACTATTAATCGACCAGGTGAGGGATGGGCACGCATTCGAGGATCGGGGGCATGACAGGTGTTGCTTTGACCTTCAACCAACCCTGTAGGCAACATAATAGCCATAGATTTTTAACTCATAAGTAAAAACACTTCAAATAAATGAGTACACAAGCTCTTATACCAATTGATAGAACTAGTACGAGCACCTAGAGGGGGTGAATAGGTGATCAAGAAGATTTTTTTCTAAATCGTAACAGAATAGATTAATTTTTAGCGAATAACAGATTGAGAGATTGAGAACAATAATAGATGTATAAAGATGCAAAGTAAAGTAAAAGGATTAGGGATAGAGAATCAAGACTCCAGGTTTATAGTGGTTCGGCTTAGACCAAGCCTACGTCCACTCTCCCGCACGGACAGCCCACTGGCTGGATTTCACTAAGAATCAAGAAGAGAATTTACAGTCTCACGCCCTTGATTCCACAGTGTAGAGACTCCACTACACTTCCTCAAGGTCTCACCAAAATTCAGTCTCTCTTTTGATTACAAGTATAGCTCGAAGAATAAGATCGCAAAAGAACAAAGAGATTCAGACTTTGAAATTTTTCTATCAGGCACTCTTGAACAACTTGAGCGTCTCCCTTATATACTTCTTCATGCCTTCAATACCGTTGGCACCTTCCAAAGAAGTTCTTCCAATCAACCCGTTGGACAGAATCAATTAGAGAGATCTCGAGCTCTTCAAGGAAAATGACGATAGCCCATCAATCCTGCTCGCCCGTACAATCAGGATCTCGGTTTCCATAAGTAGAACCTTCCAAGTATAATTCACGGATCTAGAGAATCTAGATTATTCGAATACGAATAAAAGATCTTGAAATGCTAATTTCAGCCGTGAGATATTCCTTAACCATACGAATCAAAACCATACTTGAATTTATCCGAATAGAACTTTAACTTCATCAGTCTGGAAACTGTCCATGAGAGTAGACTTTGAATCTTGAGTCTGGAGGTCTTCAGACTAGACTGATGGAAACGTTTTGTCGACTTCAAAACACCTTAAGAAGATTTCTCTAACACTGAAGAGTGCTGAGGAAGTAATTAATGATTAGGAGCTGCTTAATAGGAGAATGCTAGTCCTTTTGAACACGATTTTCCTGTTCATGAGTTTATGCGTAGACCATAATTTCCAGTAGATCATACTGTTAGATGGTTATTTGTGACTCCTTTATTATTGACAGAGTAAAATAAAGCAACTTGCTTAATGGATTGGTTGGTGTGGTTGGTGTGCCTAACCCTTTTTCTTGTTTAGCTCAAAGCACATGCTTTTGTTTTTCTTATTGAATTGAGAAAGTTAGCCGTCTCTGATGACTTGTAGTTATATAACAAAAAGTCTTGGTCTTCCTAAGTTTATGATTTATATACATGAACAAATATATGATTATAAAAACTATAAGTATCTGAGGATATTCTCTAAACATTACGAGACAATCACTTGTGGACAAAAGGTATGTTATATTGATTCCTCTAACCACTTATGTGCATTCTTGAAAGTCTAGGTCATTGTTTATTGTTTTTGGTAGGTGAAAGTCTTGGTCTTCCTGGCCTTTTGTAGTTTATTTTATGTTGATTCTGAAGATCTGACAATCAAGTATATTGTCAAGAAGATTTTCAATCTTTACTCCTTATTCCACACATTTTATCATTTAAATCAAAACCGTAAATACAAAGGATACTCTACGCCCGACCAAAGCTCTAAACTTCAACTTCGAACTTTCGTCGTTTACCAAGAACTTTGCTTCTTGTTGTTTGGATCCAATTTGTCCGCGGTTTATGCTACATCATACTGTCCAATACATGCTTGTAAGGGACTGACAATGTGAGTATAATGCTATTATTACTCATTTATTTGGTGAAGTCAGTGTCTATTTCTTCTTCTTTTTTATATATTTCTGTTTTTGGGTTGACATTAAAAATGGAGCTCTTGATTTGGTGGGATATAAATGAGGGGGTGGAAATTCACGAGCCATAAGTGGCGGAAATTCACGAGACATAAGTGGGGTACCATCTGCTCAGTTGAGTGTACAAGAATGTTCATGGGATTCATTGGAATTGAAAAATGTGAACAACTTTAGATTGGGTCACGCATCAAGTTTGAGGACCGTATTTTCTTAATCACCCACTGCTTCCGAGAGACTAATCAAGCCATTGATTGGGTCGCCAAGGCCCACCAAAATGAGACTCTCCCTACCAATTAATTGTCTTTACCCCATCTTTCCCTATGGAATATTTTATGTTCAAAAACTCAATTGTCTAACCCCAGTAGGGTTCATTTCTTCGTATGAATGAATGTGTCTTTCAACCAAAGAAAAAAAGAAAAATTTGGGAAGTGGTTGACTTTGTCATATCAAACCACTAGTCGAATCTTGAATAAATCTTAGGTATTCTGATCTCGCTCAAATTTGCATCTTTATTTTATGTCATTACCTTACTTGTCAATTTGATGAAAGAGGTCATTTTCTGATGATTAACTCGAATTAGCATTGGAAATTGTTCGTTTATTTATATTTTCAAAGATGGGTGCATGGTATCGGTGCTTGATTGACCCATTAGACAAGGTATCATGTCTCGAATTCAATTTGATATACAATTCCACAATACAAAGCCTTGATATGACTATATTATCGTCGTTGGAGTGTTTTAGTTATTGATTTGAGGGAAGGATGGGGCTTGAAAATCATTTTTGCTTCCTATATCATCCTTGTCAATTTGTAATTTTGCTATCAAGTTTCAATGATCTTTTCTCGAAAGAAATGGTTTTTTGAATACTTGAAATGAATTTGAATACTTGAAATGAACACAATTGTGGGAAGATACTTACGTTGGGACATTAACCAAATTGCCTAAATACAGTTTTGGTTATTTTAAAATTGATGTTTAGGCAATTTATCTCTCTTACTTTTTTTGTGGCAATGCAATGTTCTAACATTGTCCGCTTGCAATAAAACCTTCCCGTGCCTACCATTACTTGTAGTGTCAAATTGATAATGTGGCGCCACATTGGCAAATTTAGAATAAAATATAGAGGGAGAATATGTAGGAAGAGAGAGGTGGTGGGAACAGCTGCCTAGCCTTGCCTAGATGCTAGCTAATATCATGTCTTGTTTTTGGCATAATTTTTGGGTTTCGCCCCTTTCAATGCCCCCGCACCCCGCCCCCCCAAAAAAAAAAAAAAAAAAAAAAGATTGTGTCCTGTATTGGACATATAGCAAAGACAAAGGGACACAACAAAAATTATGTTGTAATACCTTCAACTACTTTGTCCCTAATCAATGAATCTTATACGTCTAAAAAAAAGATTTTTATATCCTCTCAAAATGATAGGTCATTTATCTACCCAATTAAGTCACAATGCAACAAAGCATCACAAATATCATTATTTTCTTCAATGATAATATCTTAAGAACAATTAGTACTTACTACTTAGTGATGGGTTCGATGAGTAGAACACTCAGACACTATTTGTGTATCAAGAGAAAATTAGGCACTATGTGGGTTTGTGAATATTTCTGTGTTGGGAAAGATGAAATTTTCTTATTCAAAACCCGGCACTTAAATTGCGAATCATCGCTATAATTTTGATTTGAGTCTTGTTAACGAATATTTCGAGAGCACTTTTCAATTGTACTTAATAAAGAAATATTATCATTTTCAAAACATTGCACGTAAAAGATAGAAGGAAGGCACTACATCAAATAGAACAATAAATATTTAACAAGTATCCTAGGACCACATGTTAAAGAAGTCCTAATGATTTTAGTAAATATCAAGCGCATCCATTTAATTTTGGCACAGCCTAAAATTGATGCATCAAGCTTCATGACACGTGTCATGGGACTTATAGGCAAGGGTAGACAAGGGTGGGTCCCAAGAAAAATTTTAAAATGAAATAAAAAGAAGAGGCTCCAATGTGAACAAAAATAATCAAATCAAATCCGATAGGGAGCCGCAAAGGGAGCGGTTGGGCGTGAGGTCCGTCTTGTAACGATGCACCCACCGTCCGTCATCGATCGGGCGAGAGAGCAGTTTTTCAACGTTGGATAAGCCAATCATTGTGCAGATCCATAGCAAGTAGTGTGGACCTGAAGACTACCGGATAATTCGGCCTTCGAGAAGGTGTGCGTGCTTTTTACAGTGAGGAAGCTTCGAACAGAATAACCCACTTCAACAGAAAAAAAAAAAATATATATATATATATTATTATAATTCGGAGAAACTATATAGGGTGAGATTTTTTTAACCAAGATATTTTAATGGGATAATAAATATGTAGAAGAGAGAACCGAGTGATTTTGTAGTATTTCATCACGAAGAGTACGTGAGCTTATTCATAGAATTTACAAAATAACTATTTACGGTAACAAAATCGAACAAACGTCAATTTACGTGGTGTTGAAATGATTGAATCAATTTTGCGAGATGAATAGTCACTTATACATGCGTTGCGGATTGAGAGGGTAACGTTGACCACTTTGAAATGTGTATAAATGTATTTTAAAGTACATGATTGTTTTTCTTATGTCTCCTCAATAGCCTCCCAAAAGTTCATAATTCTAAGTAAGGTGAGATGTCGGTTTATCTCCTTCGGCTTTTTGTTTTTTTTTTTTGCACTTGGAAAAATTACTGACATACTTTCATATTTTGCCAATTAATATCATTTTTTTGCTTATTTCCTAGCCTTTGATTTTACAACATTAAATTTGGAGCACGAGGCATATATTTAATGTAAGGCCTCATGCTTTAGATTCTCTTTTACAAAAGAGAGAAAAAAAAAAAATCCACACTTTGGGTTGCTAAACCCTAAAAAGCCCAAGTCGTCATTTTATGTTCCATACTCTTAAAAGTGAGTGACTCTCTCGTATTTGTTGACTCCCCCTTCTAAGCTCTAATTCGCAATAAAGAATTTTTAGAGGGGTCAATTTTCAATTTTATTTTTTGCAGGCGCCCAAAAATATTTTTATCGTACGCAATTTAGGTGGTGCTGTGAAGCCAAGAACGCATCACTAGATTGACCATTTGCTCAATGTAATCGCCATAAGCGAATTCAGGGTTAAGTACATGTTTTAGAAGTGATTTATTAAAAAAAGAAAAACGTGAATGAAAAGTTAACATTTTTCAATGCGCAAAGCTTACTACAAGAAAGTAAAAGAATAAGGGAAGCACAAACGTAGAAAGAAATTATTGACATCTAATTTTTTGTTGACAAATCATGCAAGCATTTTGGGTAAAAAAAATTTAAAAAAAAAAAAGAACAAAAGAGATAGAAGTAATAAACAAATAAATGGATGGTGGATAAAAGAAAGAAAAAGAAAATAATTTTAATTGAATCTATGGCCTCACTCTTATAATGGATTAATTATATTAAATAAATGAGTTTAAATATAATATCAATGATTTTTTAATGAGTCATAAACGGGTTTACAATTTATTTAAACCTAACCTACTTTGATGATTCTCTCTTTATTCTTTATCACCTCCACTCGATCTCACGCTCGCTTGCTCCACACTCTCATTTCTATTTGGGCATGATTTTTTGTAAAGTGAGTTAAATATGAAAGTGTTGTAACAATATTGTAGGACGGATATTGGTTATTTAAGTCGACTCATTTTCAACTTGGCTCAAACCTGACTTGACTCACCGGTTTAGAAAGTCTACCCGAGTCCATGAATAGAAACCCATGAAAGCCCAGGAAAAAGACAGGAAGCTCGGCCTCTCCATCGGCATTTCTCCCTCACAGAAGCCGTGGGAAGATGATGGAAGGAGAATCTTAGCGAGGGAGAGAACACTGAGCTCGGCAGAGCTCCAGCTCACTTTCAGACGTCTCTCGGCCTTTGCTCTGACGACAACGACTCCTCCTGCTCGGCTCCTTGCCGTTCGATCGCTAAAGCCGAGTCTCTCTCTCTCTCTCTCTCTATGGTTTTCGGCTTTGGGTTCAATGAATCGAGCTGAGCTCTCTGTTTTTTTCTTGAATTTGAAAGAAAGCAAGGAAGAACGAGGAAAAACGTGGGAAAATTTCGTATTTTCTATTCTGTATCTAAATAATGTACAATGCTCTACAATTATAGCAATAGGCATGTACAAGAAAAAGGAAATAAAGAATATTACAAAATCAATTCCAATATTAGATTGATATTAATTGATTTGGCATATCAATTTAATATCAATCTAAATCCCAAAGAATATTGTACAACTTGTGCATATCTTCCAACACTCCCCCTCAAGCTGGTGGCTTGTAGATATCCAAGACACTTAGCTTGCTTAGTAGATATGCATGTTGTCTCTGACATAGGGGTTTGGTGAAGACATATGTAGGCTAATCTATTGTCCCAATTGCTCTTGTTTCGATTATCCCCTCTTGAATCTTCTCTCGAGTGAAGTGACAGTCTACTTCTATGTGCTTTGTTTTTTCATGCACTGTAGGAGTGGATGCAAGTTTAAGTGTTGCGTTGTTGTCACAAAACAACATGGTCGGTCCCTTTGTTTGCACCCTAAGGTCCCGAAGCAAGCCTTGCAACCACACTATTTCACAAGTGGTCTTCGTCATAGCTCGATATTCGGCCTTTGTTGAAGATAAAGACACGGTTGGCTGCTTCTTCGTCTTCCAAGAAAGTAAAGATTTTCCCAGCATGATACAAAATCCTGTAATCGATCTCCTGCTCATCGGACAAGTCGAGTAATCAACATCATAATAAGCCATCATCTCCATGTTGCACTTTTTGGAAAGAAGAATTCCAAGTCCTGGACATTTCTTCAAATACTTAACAACTTTTAGGACAACATTCATATGTGACTACTTTGGCTTATGCATAAACTGGTTGAGTGTCTACACGACATAACATATATCTGGTCTAGTCATGGTCAAATATATGAGCTTTCCTACCAGCCTTTGATAACTTGACGGGTCTCTGAGGATAGGATCATCTTGGAGATTTCCTTCATCATGGTCCACCATAGTTAACTTGACATTTTGTTCGATTGGAACAACTGCCAGTTTGCTTCCCAATAGACCTACTTCTGATATGATCTCTAGCACGAATTTTCATTGATTGAGGAAGATCCCTTGATCTGATCGAGCAATTTCTATTCCCAGAAAATATATGGATGATCCCAAGTCCTTTATGTGGAATGTCAAATGCAAGTATTCCTTGAAGCTCTTTATGGCAATTGCATCATTACCCATAATGAGTATATCATCAACGTATATCATTAAATATATGGATGACATACCTTTTGTCCATGTAAAAAGAGCATAATCATATTTGGACTATTTGAAACCTGCAGCTGTGAGAGCATTCGCAAACTTGGCATACCATTGCCTAGATGCTTGTTTGAGACCATAAAGGGATTTGCGGAGACGATACACTTTGTTCTCCCCCTATCTCCGTAAACCCTAAGGAAGTTCCATACAAATTTCTTCATCCAAATCGCCATGTAGAAATGCATTGTGGACATCCATTTGGTGTAATGACCAATCTTGAAAAGCCGCAACCGATAGGAAGGAGCGGACCATGACATCTTTGGCCACTGGAGAGAAGGTCTCATGATAGTCAAATCCATCTCGCTGTGTAAACCCTTTGGCCACCAAGCAAGCCTTATGTCGTTCAATCGATCCATCAGCCTGAAACTTTATCTTGTAAACCCATTTGCATCTTATTGCTTTACAATCGGAAGGTAAAGTCACAAGATCCCATGTATGGTTGTCATTTAGTGCTTGCAATTCTGCTGCCATGGCCTTTTTCCAGCATGGATCCGTGGATGCTTCATCATAACTAGCCGATTCCCGTTCTTCAGATATGTGACTAATACATTGCCTATGTTCCGGAGATAATTGATTGAAGAAGACATAGGATGAGATGGGATAGTGAATACCTAGTGAGTTATGTGTGGCACAAACATAATCCTTAGTTCAGGTTGGTGGGTGTGTAGTGCACCCTGAACGTCGAGGAGGATCCAAACGTGATGGTAGAGACTCTTCCATAGGTGGTGCCGTCATGAGATCTAGGGCTTCTTCAATAGTCACATCCTTAGATCTTGGTGACGGAGAAATGGCCTCAGCAATAGTCCGATCGCTTGTGGAAGCATTGTTGAAGGTTCTCGGATTTCCAATCATAACATATTTAGGATCCTTGGATATATCGTCTTAAGAGAAAATAGCTCGAGAAGAATTGAGATTTTTTTCCTTTGAGGACTGATCTTCAGCAAATGGAAACATGTCTTCATGGAAGACTACGTCTCTGCTTATGAGGAATTCTTCGGTGGAAGGTTGACACACACGATACCCTTCTGAAGATTTGGGTATCCCATAAATATGCACCGTTGGGCATGAGGACTCATTTTGTCCCGAGGGCCTACCATAGTGACGTGACATAAACACCCAAATATTCTTAGGTGATTCAGTTTTGGCTTCTTTCGGAAAAGGACTTCGAAAGGGCTTTGTCCGTTTAGCATTTTTGTTGGCATCCGATTAATTAAGTAGACTGCTGTGATCATGCAATCTCCTCAAAAATTATCTGGAATAGAAGCCTGAAACTTCAAGGCACGTGCCACTTCCAGAATATGTCAATTTTCCATTCCACTACTCCATTTTGTTGTGGAGTGTATGTGCATGAACTTTCATGCAAGATGCCATAGGATGATAGAAATGACGCATGTTCATGGTTGAGAAATTCTCTTCCATTATCTATCCTAATCCGCTGGATAGATTTTCCAAATTGGGTCTTTGATAAAGAAATAAATTCCTTTAAGTGGGATAGAACCTAACCCTTAGTTTGCATGAGGAAGATCCATGTTGCTCGAGAATTGTCATCAACAATAGTAAGGAAATATCGTGATCCATCATGATTAGGTGTATGATATGGTCCCCACACATCAACATGAATTAGTGAAAAAATACTAGTGGAACGACTATTGCTAATTGGAAAGGGTGCACGTGATTGTTTTGCAAGTGGACAAATATGACATTGAGAATAAGGAAACAAAGCATTGTGGCCCATTCTAGAATGCAAAAGGAAATTTTTATCATTGGTAGTGACATTACACAATGATTGCTTATTGGAAGAAACTTGAGATAAATCTAAAGTGCTTGGAATGCTAGTCTAGAAAAATAGTCCATCGGAGAGATTACCCAAGCCCATAAATTTCCTAGTCGAAATGGCATGAAAGAAATAGATATTAGCATTGAAAATAATTCGACAAGAGTTTTCCTTACGGGCTCTAAACACAGAAATCAAATTGAACTGGAAATCTGGAACATAAAGGACATTTCTCAGGGTTATTTGAGGGCTAAGGTTAACAATTCCTGTGGTGGTCACATGGGTAACGCTTCCATTTGGCAATTACATAGAAACAAGTTTACTTAAATCTTCATGAATAATGGAAAAGAAGCCCTTATCAAAGACAATATGGTCACTAGCCCCTGAGTCGATTATCCAAGAATTTTTGGAAATAGAATTTATCAGGCAATGAGAAATACCCGAGAAGCTACTTCCTTTGTTGGAAATGTTCATTTTTTGCAATGCCTGCATAAGCTGCTGATATTGCCCTTGAGTGATAGGTTGATCATTATTCAAACTAGTGGTCTGATAAGCTGCTACTGAAGATTCCTTTCCCCGTTTTGCTTTTTTACCGGGCTTACCGTGCAATTTCCAGCAATTGTTAATGGTGTGGTAGGGTCGCTTGCAATATTCACAAAATAATTTATTTTTCCCTTTTATATTTTGCCCATGAGCCTTTGAACTCGCTGAAAATTGTGAATTGTTGGATCCTTTAAGACCAGCTGTGTGCCCACCATCCAATCCTGATGAGGAATCGGGCCCTTTCTAGCTGTCCGATCGCACCTTGCGATCTGGACCGTCCATTTCAGGTCCTTTAAAGACATGTGAACCTGTCCCAAACCTGCCCCAAACCCTAGCTCCTCCGGCCGCATCCCTCTTTCTAGATTTTCCTGGTTCCTTTCTCCTTTCTCGCCGCGAGTAGCCAAGGCTAGAGTTTCCGCTCCTCTCGCATGCTCCATTAACATGAGTCTCTGACTCTCCTCTTGAACGGCCAACTGGAAAATACGGCCAAGCGATGGCATGGGTTCCATGGCTAAGATTTGAGATCTGAACGTCAGGTAAGAATCGTTTAAAATGAGCAAAAAATGGGTAACTTTCTCTCTATTTCGTATCGCCTTATATTACTACAAAGTGGCCTTAGGTCCTTCGAGCTTCTCCTCTGCTGCTTCCAGCTCATTCCAAAGGGCTGATAACTTGTTGAAAACTGTTGTGATGCTCATATTCTCATGTTTTAGTTCAGAAAGTGCTTGGGTCAAGGAAAAAAATTTTGTGTTGTCCAATTTACCATACATTTCCCGTATATTATCCCACATTTTTTCGAATCTTCTGTGGGAGGAAGTCCGGCTGCAATTTATGGATTGATGTAGTTCCCAATCCACGTTCTCACTAATTGATTGCATTTCTTCCATTGTCTCGCCATCCTCTCGTCAGTCGAAATGGGAATAGATCCATCGATAAATCCTTCTTTATCTTTAGTAACAAGGGCTCGACGAAATTCTTGTGCCCAGATTGAGTAGTTCTCAGATCCCCTTAGTTGTTGACTAATGAGTCGGATCTCTGGTCCATCGGCAGTAGATACGTACAATGGATCACCGAGTTCTGGCTGACTGGAAATGGCTGAGAAAGGGTACGGTAAGAAACCGGGTGCTATTGTCAGGTCGGGATTTGGACCCATACCCGGGTTAATCGACCAACTTGATAATCCCGCATTTTGATTTCTAGACCCAGTACTTGCGCTTGCCCTATCTATGGTTGGCGAGCCATTATTGGGCTAGACATTGTCTTCGGAAATTTGGGTTTCGGGCCATGGAGTACTTGGGCTTGGCCCGTAGTACCATGGACTGGGCTGAACAAGAACGGTTACCCACTGGTATGGTTGACCCGCCATGGCTTGACTCGATGTGGATTGGCCTGGAATGGGTGGCCCCAGACCGGGCTGCCATGGAAAAAAGGATCCCGCATTTGGTTGTCCTTGGAACTTGGCGACTTCAGTAGGTAAGTTCACAGTAGAGTTTTGAATTTCCTCTTCTGTGATATGCTCTCCAATATATGGTGGTTGATTTTCTACCATGGTGATGGTAAGGAGTTCCTTTTCTTCACTTGCCCTTTTTTTCTCAGAAACTGATTCCTACACCGGAGTGCTAACATTGTTTTGTAGGTTAAAGTGTTCCCAAAAAATAAGGTACCGGCGGGCAATCAAAAAAAGGAAGTGCAGAAGCTAAAACTGAATCAAAAGCAAAGCCCGCTCTAATACCATGAAAGAAAGCAAGGAAGAACAAGGAAAAAACGTGGGAAAATTTTGTATTTTCTATTCTGTATCCAAATAATGTACAACGCTCTACAGTTATAGCACTAGACATGTACAAGAAAAAGGAAATAAAGAGTATTACAAAATCAATTCCGATATTAGATTGATATGAATTGATCTGGCACATCATTCTAAATCCCAAAGAATATTGTACAACTTGCACATATCTTCCAAAAGAATTTCCAGAGGAGAGGCTTCTTCATCGACTTTCCTCCTTCTCAGTTTCCATTGATGTTCTGGACCTTGGTTGTTGCTGATAGTAATGACTAAAGTGAATCGCTGCTTGAAGATGGCGTACATTAGTTCTTTAACGGGGCAGCGTTCTACCAGTTCGACAGAATGCCTGACTCAGTCATAGATAGTTAATTCCTATTGCATTCTATTTACCAACGTTTTGATGTCCCACTGAAGTTGCACTGCTCGTGTCTTACTGCATTTCCCGTATAAAGTTGATTGAAATGCGATTATGTGTGCTTTTAGTATGTCAAATGCGGGTCACGTGCGTTTGATGTTTGCTGTTCATGCGTGCATTTGCTGTGTTAACTCACGTTGAAGATGTACATGGTATTACTCCTCTTAGCTGCTGGACGTGAGAAGTTCTGGTATGAATGGCCTACGAATGATGTTATATACATAGTCCTTGAGGTGCATAAATATGCATAGTGAGATGGGCATGTATGGATATTGATTGCTCATCAAATTGTCATCGTTTCCAGCCTTCAATATAATAAGGGTGTTTGCTGGCCGCTTTTGTTCAAATGGGGAATGTGAGAATTTCAATCTCATTTCAGTAGTGTTCTAGTTGTGTGAACATATAGAGAGATGCCGCATTGATGTTTCATTTGTTTTCCATCAATTTGGGGCAATTCGAGGCTTGAAACATATAAAAAATGACGGTACTCTGTGTTGCCCTGATTTGAGTCAAGTAAAACCATTAGTTGTCTGGTGTTACTTGTGCGTACTTGGACCTCCTCGGTATGTATATCCATGTCAGAAAGTGACGCTTTGGATTCATTATGATTTCATATTGGATTGTAACATTGTTATGCTTGAAGCGTGCTTAAGTTGTCCTAGTAGCTTGCTGTCCGTATGTATTTGTGCAGTGAATGATAAACTTGCATTTGTGGCTGGTGGGGTCTTTGTTCTGTTGAAGTGGTTATTGGCGCTTTCTGTTGGGCCAATGTGGGTGCCGCTGTCAATATTTTCTCATATAGGACAATCGTGCATGGATGAAAGTTGCTTTCTTTGAGGTAAAGAAGTTGAGTATATTGAGCTAAATCTTCACTGCACTATGTTGACTTCTTCTCAGCTTGCCCATCATGCTTTGAGATTGTAAAATATCAGCCCTCGTTTTATTGGTGGTGTAGTTGGTTTTTCATCCTTTAAAGATTAAAAAAAAAATGCTAGGAACTTACTAGTTTCAATTGGGTAGTCAAGCCTTTAAGAATAGGTTTATCCACTGTTGGATGAAGTGGACTTCACATAGAACCCAACTTTTGACGACACAAGTGAGGAATCGTGAATCTTAGAATTCATTCTTTATGTTGTGAATTCCCCTCTAGATCAAGTTACACCAGTCATCAGGTAATTAAAGGTAATTGGCTGTGATAGTCGATTTGGCTAGTTTCGCCAACTGCGATGGTGGCAACAGCATTGGAATGAGTCACCTTGGCCGTGGTGTTGATGCCAATGGCATGGCAGTGGCTGTGGGAATGGCGGTGCTCTCTCTTGCCCCATTCCTTCATTTTTTTTTCTTTTTTCTTTTTCAGTTTTTTGATTTTTTTTTCTTTTTAACTTTGATTTTTGCTTTTATTAAGCTTATACTTGGTAAGATACATAAAAATCTAGACATAATTCTAATAGACAAGTACCATAGAGATAAATGAATGAATAATTAAAATATGATTAAACATGAAAAAAGTTAGACGAACATTATTGTTGATTTTGAGCAAGAGAACAACAATCAATGCCAATTATTAAATAATATTTTATTCAAACAGAAAAAAAAAAAAACCATGTGAAAAATGAAGTAACAAAGCCAATTTGCATCCTAGAAAGTCCTGGACTTCTTGAGTTTTTGTTATATGTGGCAATGACAATGCCAAAAATTCGCAGCAAGATGGGTGGCAATGATCTGCTGAAGGGTGCTAAGATAGTAGTCAATGATAGGGAGCCACTTTATAGGAGAATGCTAGTCCTTTTGAACATGATTTTCCTGTTCATGAGTTTTATGCATAGACCATAATTTCCGGTAGATCATACTGTTAAATGGTTATTTATGACTTCTTTACTATTGCTAGAGTGAAACAAAGCAACTAGCTTAATGGATTGTTTGGTGTGGTCAGTGTGCCTATCCCTTTTTCTTGTTTAGCTCAAATCATGTGCTTTTGTTTTCCTTATTGAAGAGAGAAAGTTAGCTGTCTCTAATGACTTGTAGTTCTCTAACGAAAAGTCTTGGTCTTCCTCAGTTTATAATTTATGTACATGAACAACTATATGATTGTGGAAACTACAAATATCTGAGGATATTCTCCAAACATTACAAGACAAGCACTTGTGGACGCAAAGTATTTTATATCAATTCCTCTAACCACTTACGTGCATTCTTGAAAGTCTTGGTCTTTGTTTATTATTTTTGGTAGGTGAAAGTTTTGGTCTTACTAGCCTTTATAGTTCTCTCTCCCTTATCTCTTTATCACTTAGATTCACCACTCCCATGCCCGTCCTCCTGCTCAATAGTGTTATCCTCTTGCTTGTCTGAACCTAGCGCCCGTGCTTGCTAGATTGCTGTCATTGATCTCATCCCATTCACCGGTCTGCTCTTGGAAGTCTACTCGGAAAAGGTAAGAGACGTCTATCTTCTTGCTCTTTTTTTCCCTCAAACTGATGCAGCCACAACTTTGCTATCTAAAGCATCCGGTGGGCATTTATTACCCGAGAGCAACCTCCTATTCTTTCTGAAATCTTTCTATTAATGGAGGCAAAAAGAGGCAACGGCAGCAACAGAAGTTTGGTTCTTAAACCGATTTCATGCCTATCTATGATCTTGATTAAAGTTGACGTCAAGTTTAATAACAAAGAATTGTTGCTTCAATTTTTGTTAGATAGTAATATTTGGACATTAAGATTAATTTTTAATCTCCCTATCATTGATCTCTTTACTAAACACGCACTGACGTGGAATGATTCTACTAAGTGCAAGTTTAGGATTTTACATGAAATAATCACAGATTTGTTTGGAATTTTTGTCCATTAAATTGGGTAAACAACAATAAATATCATAAGAGGATAGCTTCATTCCTCTTAGAAAAGATTCACAGGAAATTCACGTTTGCTATAATCTCACGGTGCCAAACAAATAAATAACTTTTGTTGTGTCTTTTCACATATTCACTCTTATAATAAAAAGTCCTTGTTATATAGATATAGCAGATTTACCATCAACCAAAAGGGGGTAAGGCGAATTAATAAGGTGTTTGTGATTTAGTATTCTTTTAAGGTGTGCTAGTGCAATCAATCAAGTTAAGTCAATTCCATCGTAAGTTAAACTTGACATGAAGGAGTTTTTGCTGAAGCCCCAAGGATGTTGCATGTGGAAGACTTGTTTTCATCATGCGAAAACCGATGAAAGTTCAGTGCTGGAAAACTTATCCATGTATTTTCTTTCAAGACAGAGAAAAATGTGACGGTGTTCACGATAAAAAATTAAATTTTGAATTATGGAAATTAAAATTGTGCTTTGTTAGAAAAAGACCACGCGAAGACTCAGTGTTTTGTTAAAGAAAAAGGTATTTCTACGTCAGAAAATTTTCTGAGATTGTTCATCTTTTATAATGCACATTAATATGGTGTTAAACAGACTTCGCATATTATTCAACCCTAAAAAGCCCAACTTGTCATTTTATATTGTACGCTTCTAAAAGTGAGTAACTTTCTTATATTTGTTGACTCCCCCTCTTAAGTTCTAATTCATGCTAAAGAATCTTCAGTCGGTCACTTTTAATTTTAATTTTTGAAGGCGTCAACAGAATTTATGATATATAATCAATTGGTGGGGCTGTGAAGTCAAGAACACATCACTCCATGGATTTAAGCTCTCTCTCTCTCTCTAATATTTTCCCTTTGAGCCCGAGAGAGAGAGGGGACCAATAATGCATGTAATCGGCAAATTAAGGGTTTAGTACATGTTTTAGAAATAATTCATTGAAAAAAGTGTGAATGAAAAGTAAATGTTTATCATCGTCCATTCCCGCTACCATAAAGTAAAAGATATGATAAAGAGAAGGGAGAGGGAAAAAAAAAGTACAAAGTCACTACCTGAAAGAAGTGACATGCTCAGACCAAAATAAACAAAAGTCACATTGTTAAACAGATTAATATGGTTCTAATCTACTTGTGAACTTTTCATTATGAGGTTATCAAATTATGGAAAACTCGTCATTTTTTTTCTTAATCGTAGACTAATAGAAGACAAAAAGAAAAGAGTCATCCAAGTTAAATAGGAAATACATTGTTGGAAGCAACCTTCTTGTTTGTTCGATCTTTTCATACTTATCAGAATCATCAGATCACCATTGCCTGTGATGGAGAGCATGTGACGTCTGGGTGAACTTCAGACCTTTCTGAATGATTCAGAATACAAAATCTTTAAAGAACGCTTCTAAAGAGGGTGCCTTCTGATAAACGGACGAAAGGCTGGATGGAGAGCACATGCTCTCCGAACGATTCCGCTCATTGATCGCATAATCTGGATATGCGATCAATATAGGCTTTAAGTGGCAGTTACAGTGTTGAAACTTCGCAGCAAGATGGGCAACGATGATCCGCTGAGGGGGGCTGAGGTAATAGTTGATAATCAGAATCGCTTAATAAGAGAATCGTGTTCCTCTGAACACAATCTTCCCATGCATTAGTCTGATGCATAAAGTATAATTTTCAGCAGATTATATGATGTTAGTTAATGATTTTTGACTCCTTTACTATTTGCAAAGTAAACTAAAGCAACTTGGCTATGGATTAGTTGTTGCACCTAACCTTTTTTCTTGTTTAGCCCAAAGCATGTGTTCTGTTTTCCTTATTGAACAGACAAAATTAGCCGCCTTTGATGTCTTTACATGGTCATTCACATTGAAGGAGGAATCGATAATCTTCTCATATCTTAAACATATGCAATTTTTCAGCACTGTAACCGCCACATAAAAGCCTACATTGATCGCATATTCAACAGTAAAGCAGAAAACAAGGACAATGAAATCATAAAGATTCTAATAATATATGAATGCGAGAAAAGCCAACACAACACTTGTAAGCAAAGAAGGTTTTGACGAAAATACATGTGCAATCTAAGTTGGTCATATGTAGAAAAATCACATTTTATCCTCTGTTTTGGATGCCCAAAAGAAAAGTCTCGATCTGAAGAAAAGGGAGAACAATTGACGAAACAGGCACTCTTGGACCAAAAACTATTTTATTTTGATTTGTCTAACGTGTGGTGTGCATCTCTTGAAAGTCTTGGTCCTTTTTTTTATGCTTTTTGGTAAGTGGACGTCTTGGTCTTCCCGCAATTCATATTTTTCTCTCTCCATTAGCTCATTTTTACTTTGTTTCACCATAACACCTTTGTTGTTCTCTACAGTGATTGATTCACCCATGGCCATTGGAGAGATTGTTCTGGGTTCCTTCTTTCAGGTCTTGTTTGACAAGTTGAGTTCTTTAGCATTGGACTATGTGCAACGGGAAGGAACTAGCACCACCATCCTTGATGAGTGGAAGGGGAAGCTAGTCACAATCAATGCAGTGCTAGATGATGCAGAGGAAAAGCAACTTAGCGATAACTATCTAGTGAAGCTGTGGTTGGACGATGTTAGGGACTTGGCCTTTGACATAGAAGACTTGCTCGATGAGTTCCAGATCAAAGCTACTCAAGCTAAGTCGGAGGCAGAATCTAGCACAAGCAGAGGTCAATGGAAAAGGAAGTTCCTTTCTATTACACAATCGGGCTCGCTCATGTCTGACACCAAGGTCCAAGAGATCAATTATAGGTTGGAAGCGATTGACAACAGGAGGGCTTCTCTAAGCTTGAGAGAGAATGTTGTGGACAGATCCAACTACATTAACAGAAGGGATCCCACTAGTTCTCTGCCGGAGCCTCGGTTTTTTGGCAGGGAAAAGGAAGTAACGGAGATACTCGAACTATTGATCCATGAGGTCAAAAATTCTGATGCCCCATATAGCATAGTCCCCATAGTCGGGATGGGCGGTGTTGGAAAGACAGCCTTGGCTCAGCGGCTATATAATAATGCCAAAGTGAATAGTTGTTTTGAGAAGAAAGCATGGGTTTGTGTGTCAGATGTTTTTGACATCCTTGACATAACAAAGACTATTTTGCGATCGATCACTGGGTTGTCCAATGAGGGCGAAGATCTTAACAAGCTTCAAGTTAAATTGAATGATAGGCTATCTGGGAAGAAGTTTCTTGTGGTTTTAGACGATATCTGGAATGAGAAGTATGAAAAATGGATTGCCCTCTTAAAGCCATTTGAATCGGGGGCTAGGGGAAGCAAGATCATCATAACAACTCGCAACCATACTGTTGCTTCCAAAACAAAAGCTTCGCCGTATCCTTTGAGTGAGTTGTCCTTGGATAATTGTATAAGCTTATTGGCCTTTCATGCTCTTGGAGCAACAAATTTTGAGAGCCACCCGACCTTTGAAATGATAGGCAAGAAAATAGCTGAAAGATGTAAAGGTTTACCTTTGGCAGCAAAGATGTTCGGTGGTGTCCTACGTACTAAAAGAAATCCAGACGAATGGGAAGATACCTTAAAGAACCAAATATGGGATGTTCCGGTGGCAATGAATGATGAGGTTCTCCCAATCTTAAAATTGAGCTATATCCATCTTCCTCCCTATTTGAAGAGATGTTTTGCTTATTGTGCGGTATTTCCCAAGGATTACGAAATTGAGAGGGACGAGTTGGTACTCTTATGGATAGCAGAGGGATTTTTAGATGGACAGGATGCAAATGAGAATATCTTGAAATTGGGACGAAAGCACTTTGATGAGTTAGTATCCAAGTCATTTCTTCAACAATCAAGTATCGACACATCTAAGTTTTCAATGCATGATCTTTTGAATGATCTAGCAAAGTCAATTTTGGGTGGGACTTGCTTTAGCTTAGTGGGGTCTCCAGTGGCAGGTAATGAACCTGATGTATCATCTCTTGAAAAAACTCGTTATGCATCATTCATCCCATCGTGGGTTGTCACATCAAAATGCCTGAGACCATATCACGGAATGAAGGCCCTAAGAAGTTTATTTCTAATGAGTGATGGATCTAGTGATCACTCTTTCTCTATTTCCTACAAGGTGCTATATGACTTGCTAACAAACTTGAAGTACTTGAGAGTGTTGTCATTATGTCATTATACCATTGTAGAGGTACCGAATTGTATTGGTGATTTAAAACATCTTCGATATCTCAATTTCTCGTACACTAATATCAAGAGGCTACCTGAGTCAATTGACACCTTGTGCAAATTACAAGCTCTGATTTTAAAAGGTTGTCAACAGCTTTCAAAGTTGCCTCAAGGTATCACTAAGTTAGTCAGCTTACAGTTTCTTGATATTAGAGATACAATGAGTCTAAAAGAGATGCCGTTGGGTATTGGTAATTTAAAGAATCTTATTATCTTGTCCAAATTTTTGGTAGGACTAGAGAAAGGGTCGCGGTTGAAAGAGTTAAAGAACACGCCATATCTTGAAAGAGAATTATTCATATCAGAATTGCAAAAGGTGGAAAAAGTTATAGATGCGGTTGATGCTAATTTGCTTCGAAAGCTAGGCCTTACCAACTTATCCTTGCATTGGGATGGACATTCGGGATATCTCCATAATCATGAGCTTGAAGCACAGGTGCTTGACTCTCTGCGACCTCACACTAATCTTGAAAATCTCACTATTTTGAACTATGGTGGTGCAATATTCCCGTCATGGATAGATTGTACATCCTATTCTAAAATAGTGTATTTATGCTTGTGGGACTGTCCTAATGTTATATCACTGCCCATACTTGGACAACTACCTTCGCTTAAGGAATTATCTCTTAAAGGTCTACATGCAATAAGAAGGATAGGCTCTGAATTTTACGGAGGTAAAAGGCCTTTCTCATCCTTAACCACTTTGAAGTTCGAAGAGATGTTGGCATGGAAGGATTGGTCTCCTTATGCAGGGGGCCCGGAAGAAGAAGTCTCATTCTCCTGTCTTCAACATCTAGTTGTCCGAAGCTGTCCTTTGTTGGTCGAGACATTGCCTTGTCGACTTGATTGTGTCATAAAGCTTGAAATTCATTCATGTCCACATTTGAATAACTCTAGTTTGGTTAGTCTTCCATCTCTCCACGAATTATATCTTGAGGATTGTGACAAGGAGATCTTAATAAGCTTGGTCAGCCTAACTTCTTTGACCATTCTTAGAATTAAAAATCTTTCCAAGCTTGTCTGCTTTGCTCATGGGTTTATGAGCCGCTTAGTCAAGCTAAAGAGGCTTCATATAGAAGGGTGTGACAAGCTAAAATACTTGTGGCAACATGGAAATGAAATGCTAAATCTTGCTTGCCTCCAGGAATTAACCATTGTAAGCTGTCCTCAGTTCACATCATTTGTGGCAGGAGAGGGAGAAATAGAGCTGCCATGCAACCTTGAAAGGATGGAATTGAGTGATTGCACGAGTTTAGAAAAGCTTCCAAGCAAGATGTACACGCTTAATTACTTGTCTATTTGTCAGTGTCCAAAACTCATAGGACTAACCATTTCTCCAGATGACCCCAACAACAACAACCCCATGTCTCATTTTGAATCTCTCTATGTAAGTAAATGTGATTCTTTGACATCCTTTTCCTTTGCCAAGGGTAGACTTGCTACTCTGAAGGCATTTTATATTGAAGAGTGCAAGAAAGTGGAGTCGCTGGAAGAGATCACCTCAGAATCGCTCCAAAATATGAAAATTGTCAGGTGTGAGAATCTAAGAAGCCTACCACAATACCTTCACACGCTCTCTCATCTCACTAATTTGAATATAAGTGGCTGTCCAGCACTGGAGATAGAGGATTTTCCTTCCTTTCCCGTCACCCTATCGAGCCTTAGACTTGAGAGATGTCCGAAGATAAAGTCTATTGCCAGCTTTAACAATCTCACTAAATTGAGAATATGGGAGTGTCCGGCGTTGGAGATAAAGGATTTCCCTCCCCTTCCCATCACCCTGTCACATTTCATTCTCTATGACTGTCCGAAGATAAAGTCTCTACCAAATCGGTGGCGTCATCTTACATCTCTCCAGGAGATAAAAATTATGACTTGCCAAAATATCAAATGCTTGCCTGAAGGAGGTTTGCCTCCCAATTTGCTGTCGTTAAGTATTTTAGAGTGCAAGAATCTGGAGCAGCCAGTGAGAGAATGGGGCTTACCCCTTCTCACATCCCTCGAGACTCTAGAAATTGACGGAAGAAGCATGGGAGGGGAGGGAGAGAAGGTGCAGTTTCCTTCGGAGGAGGACGAGGAGGATGCTCGGAGTCTTCTCTTTCCTTCCTCTCTTACCTCTCTTTGGATTAGCGATATGAGGAACGTGGAAAGACTATCAGATGGCCTTCGCAACCATCTCTCTTCTCTCCGACGGTTAGTGATTGTCAATTGCCCGAAGTTGAGGGACTTGCCAGAGGATGGCCTCCCTCCCTCCCTCCAATATCTATGCATACATAGATGCAAGATTCTGAAACATCGATGCTCAAAACACACTGGCGAGTGTTGGCCCCTCATCCAAGAGATCCCTCTCATCATCATTGATCGACTTTTGATTTGACTAGGTTCGGGGGTAAGTTTTTGGTTTTGAAGGCATCAATTTTCATTCTGCTTCCTCAATTCGATGCGTAATACAAACTGATTTTCCCCATGTAGATGTCTCACATAAATTTCTGGAAAATCCAGGAAATCCCTGACATGCGCATTGATTGGTTTCAAATCTAGTGAAATGAAATCGATACACTTTCACTTCAATGTGCTAACTGTCGCGATTCATCCTTCGATGGGCAGTCAGATTTCTAACGGGTCAGGTAAGTTTTTTGGTCTTGAACGCATCAATTTCGCTTCTGTTCTTCAATTCAATGCTTTATACGACTTCAATTTTTTCCCATGGAGAAGTGTCAAGTAGAATTTCCAGAAACCGCCAAATCGTGAAATACAACTGAAATTCAGGACTGAAAGAGTGATATTTAGTTGCTTGAATCCCAGCAAGAGCGTCCTTTAGTCTCCAAATGCACTGCTTGAGCAAGTTGATGATATTCCGTATGCCACAGCTGCATCCATCTCTTCTATTGCCTTGGGCTTGCTTTTTTCTTTAGCCACTATAATGCTCTTTCGACCAGCAAGTACTTCAGCCTCCTCTACGGGCAACCATCTCCCTAGTTTCATTTCTGGCCTCAATCCAAATGACGACATGTTATGTAAGACCCGTCTTAGTTAATCTTCGCAAAATCCAGCCCAGATTTACTCCATGCACCATGCCTTTCATATGCCCGATCATGACTCAGCTTACATTTTTACTGGAAACACACTTCAAAACAGCTTTTATAACCCGTTTAAGTGACAGTTTCAGTATCTGGTGATTTATGGGTAAAAGTAATTGCATTTCAAGCTTTCCAAATTTACCAATAGGTGTAGGCAATCATTCTTAGGAGTCATCAGCGTGTACAAATAAGTCACCATCACCGGTGATTGGTGATCTCCCATACTTGTGAGTTAACATAATTGCAAGAATTTTTCAACGAAAAAAACAAAAGGAAAATCATAAAGAGGGTATCCCTGTTCATTTTTCGTTGCTGTCAATTGGGTATTGCCTATAATCTTGTTCTGATCACTCTAAGCATGAAAGGTAATTTTTATTCAGAACTAATTGATAGTCCTCTTTCAGATTTTTAGGTGAGAAATACGAGGAATGTGGAAAGAGTATCAATAGTGGAGGATGTAAGAGGCATGGAGTATTTTGTTTCCCTCATCTCTGCATCTCTTTGGATGAGAACTATGAGGAACGTGGAAAGATTATCAAGTGGTCTTCGCAGCCATCTCTCCACTCTCGAACAGCTACATTTTATAGGTTATTGGAACGTGCCAGAGGATGGCTTCTTTCCCTCCGCCAAGTATCCGACATAATTCAATTTCAAATTCTGAAAGATTGATGCTCAAAACTCAGTGGTGACTATGGGCACCTCATCCAAGAAATCCCACTCATCATAGTCGATCGAGTTTGGATCCAATAAGAAGATATCTATCCAATTTCTAATTTTGCTCTTCAGGTAATGATTTGGACTTCTTTCTTTCTTGCACACTTGTTTTTTAGCTACCGTTGCTGCTTCGGGATCCATTTCTATTCTGAATCCTCAATTCGATCCTAAAAGGTTCATGTGGACAAGCTTCACCTAAATTTCCACAAACCACTGCTGAAGGTCCAATGTTGACATTTGGGTTGCTCTGTTTTGTTTGACAAGGAGGCAAGCAATGACATGGTTATAATTCTAATGCAGTACAGCAAGCCAACCAACCATTGCTTGGTACAAGTGACTATTCCTCAAAACAAATAATACTTACATGACTTGTTAACAGTGCTGGAATTATGATGCGTATATGTGCTTGTCTATATTGATGATATATCTTGAACTGATTGATGACCAAACATTGCTTATATTTCCACTTATGGAAATACACTACGCTTTGCGTGAGAATCATGAAGAATTGTTGCTCTTATATTGTTATTTTTCCACAACTTTGGTGTTTGTTATGTTTTCTCTTCCAAATATCTTTTTTTAATTTTCTATATCCTAGTTCAGTGACCTGAATTGTCTCAACTGTGATTGTTTTGCAGAATATCCCACTATTATCTTTATTTGGCAAAATTTCTCAGGAGGATCAAATGCAACCAGTGCCGAGGTAAGCAACTGATGTGCTTATGTTCATCCGTTACAACTTGACGAAAGACAAACAAAAAGCTATTTTTTATTGGTAGGAGTACTAATGTGCTTTAAACTGCTTTTTTTTTTTTTTTTTGGGCGACATGCTCTAAAAGATTAATCTGTATTATTATGTCAATAATCGAGGTCTATATTAATAGTCAATCAAAGAAGCTTTCTTACTTCCAAAAGTAGCAGCTATAGTAAAGACACAAAAAAATAAGATTTAAAACAGGTGTTTTCAAGTTGGCGAATATGACAACTAAATTTGAATGAGGCCTGCAGCATAAGCCATTCATATCTGAGTTCTTTGTTAAAGTTCATGGTTCCTCTTTCTTCTATTCAAATTCCCACACTATCTCAGAGCACATTTTCTTTTTCTTTGTTGTCAGGGAAAGGCGGAAAGGAGTAATAAGGAAGACTATGATCTGTCCAAATATTGGATATATTTCTATGCGAGATTTTGAAAGATCGATGCTCAAAACTCACTGGCGACTATCGGCCCCTCATCCAAGAGATCCCTCTCATCTACATTGGTGGTGTTCGGATCCAATGAATTGAAATTGATCATACCCGAGCCATGACAAAAGATTTATCTCCGTTGACTACTTTGCCTTCTTCAGGTAATTCTTGTAACTTCTTTCATTCTTTTGCTTCCATTTGCTATCTGCCACAATTCGTTGTTCCACATAAAGTCAGCTTTCTTGGGTTGGGGTCAGTTTTTGGGTTGGAAGGCATCAATTTTTGTTCTATTCTTCAGTTCGATGCTTAATACGGATTGATTTTTCCCGAGGAGATGTTTCTCATAGAATTTCCAGAAACCAACCACTGGAGGTCAGAGACTGACATATAGGTGTGTCATGTGTGTCCTCAATGGGGTTTTTTCTTTTTACTCCAGTAACTCACTGTTGATATAAGCAAATGTGATAAGAAGGATGGGGGATGCGGATGTAGATCCCAATCTTAACACAGCTACCTAATGGGCACAAGTATTTGCTTTTCGTGAAATACAACTAAAATTCAGAGCTGCAAAATGATCTTTAGCTTCTTGAATCCCGGCAGGAGCGTCCTTTAGTCTTTAATTGCACTGCTTGGGAAAATTGATGATATCCTTGTATACCTCAGCTGCATTCAGCTCCCCTACTGCCTTGGTTCAGCTTTTTCTTTAGCTGCTTCATTGCTCTTTCGAACAGCAAGTAATTCAGTTTTCTTTGCAGGTCTAGTTTGCACCGCGACACCCCTGCAGGTAATTTTCTCCCCCGTTTCATCTCTGGCCAATCTCCTAACAACAGCCATGTTTAGTTCCTTCTATAAGACCCATCACAGTGAATTTTCACAAAACCTATCTCAGATTTACTCTACACGCCCTACCTTTGCCTACCAAATCATGACTTATCTCTCTTGCATTACAGGCTACCCAGTCTAAATGAGCTTCTCTAATATGTGTAAGTGACAATTTCAGGATCAGGTGATTTATGGTTAAAGTTTACTGCATTTTGAGCATTCCAGATATAACAACAGGTGTAGGCAATCATTCTTAAGCATTGTAAGGCCCTACCAAGTCATTCAATCTCCTGACCTCACATTTGTAGAATATCAGCCTGTACCAATAAGTCACCACCACTGGTGATCAGTGGTCTCCCATTCTTGTCGGTTATCATAATCATAAGAGTTTTTTAGCAAAAGGAAAAACCATCAAAAGTGTCACTAATTCCTGACAATATAAAGCAAAGTATCCCTGTTCTTGTCTTGGTTTTTCATTTTTGTCCGATCACTCTTATAGTTGTTCGTTGCTCATGAAAGGTAATTGTTATTCAGGACTAATCGATTGTCCTGTTCCAAATTTTTGGACGAGAAATATGAGGAATATGGAAAGACTATCAACAGCAGAGGATATATGATGTATGGAGTCTTCTTTTTCCTTCCTCTCTAACCTCTCTTTGGATGAGAAAATATGAGGAGTAGAAAGACCATCAAGTGCTCTTCACCGCCATCCCCCATCTCTCAAACAGTCATATTTTGTAAGTAGCTTGAATTTTGGGTACTTGCCGGAGGATGGCTTCCCCCCTCCCTCAAAGTATTCTGCATTATTCAATGTGAGATTCTGAAGGATGGATCCTCTCTTTTCGGCAACTGCTGGCACCTCATCCAAGAAATCCCACTGATTGTGATTGATCTAGTTTGGAACCAACAGGAAGATTTCTCTCCACTGTCTTGAGTTTTGTTCTTCAGGTAATGATTCGGACTTCT
Source organism: Eucalyptus marginata (assembly GCA_014182565.1). NCBI lineage: Eukaryota > Viridiplantae > Streptophyta > Magnoliopsida > Myrtales > Myrtaceae > Eucalyptus > Eucalyptus marginata. The sequence continues at coordinate 13,254,868 of CM024586.1, read as the reverse complement.
TTTCTTTTACACTGGTTCATTCCGCTTCCTCAACTCAATGCTAAAATTTTCATATTTTTCCATGGACATGCTTCACATAAATGTCCATAAACCAGCTGTTGAAGGTCCAACGTTGACATTTGGGTTGCTTCTGTTTTTTTAACAAGGAAGTACACAATGAAATGGTTATAATGCTAACCTGGTACAGCCAGTGACTATTCCTCGAACAAAAAGTACCTACGTGGACTTGCTCGTAGTGCTGGAATTATGATGCGTCAAATGTGCCCGACTATATATATTATATATCTGGAATTTTGTGTGATGGTCAAAAATTGCTTATTTTTGCACTTGGATGACACATAAAGAATTTTTAAATGGGAATGCATTATGATTTGCGTGAGAATTATGAAAAGTTGTTGCTCTTAAACTACTATTGTTCTGCAATTTAATCGTTTGCTGTATCTTCTCTACCAAATATCTGTTTTTTATGCCCTAGCTCATTGACCTGAATTCTCTCGACTGTGCTTGTTTTGCAGTATATCCCACCGTCATCTGTATTTGGCAAAATCTCTTGGGAGGATCAAATGCAAACACTGTTGAGGTAGGCAACTGATGTAGTTGTTTTCATCTTTTGCAACTTGACAAAAGCAAAAAATGAAAAAGCTATTAATTTTGGTAGGTGCACCAATATGCTCTATTTTTTTTTTTTTTTGGCGACATACTCTAAATAAGATTTATCTGTATCTTGACGTTGATTATCCTGGTCTATATTCAAAGTCTTCTTCCTTTCAATAACAGGTATTGTAGAGATGCAAAAGTAGGGTGTAAAACTGTTTTTCGAGTTGGCAAATATGACAACTAAATTTCAATGCACGTTCTTGTTAAAGTTCACAGTTCATCTTTCTTCTATTTAAATTCTCACACCATCTCAGAGGACATTTTCTTTTTCTTTGTTGTAAAGGAAAGGCGGAGAGGAGCGACCAGGGAGATTATGCTCTGTTGCTCTGTTGAGTCATCATGAAAGCCTCACGTCTGCCACGAAGTATTTTGATCTAAAATTGCGAGAAGATCGTCATCCAAAACCCCTCGCAACCCACTTATCTCAGGTAGGCGAGTCTCATCACTATAACCCCAGCAAGCTGCCAGAGCTCCTGTCGCGATTGAGGAAAGATACGGGCACTACCATTGCACGTGGATTATCCTCATGATCTCGCATTTGTGGAATATCAGCTTGTACAATTACGCCACCATCACAAGTGATCAACGCTTCCCCATAGTTCTGCATTAACATAATCGTAAGGGTCAATTGGGAAAAACAAAATCATCAAAAGGGTCACTCCTTTTTCAGATTTGGAAGAGGCAGCACCCTAGTTTTTCTTTTTCTTTTTGGTTGCATTGGGGTGAGTATATATATAATTTGTTCGTCTGATTACTCGTAATTGTTTATATGGGGTAACAAAATCAAAGTTTAATGTGGATTACACGCAACGGTGCCAAATCCTAACATCATACTTTCAGAGGCATTAAAACGTAGATGGCCCAACTCTTGGGCCTTAATCCCAATGGATGGAATTGCAATTAGACTTTGACATACAATTCAGGTAATAAGTTCAAGAAAGTCATTTGGCTGGGACTACACTTTAATTAATTATGGAACCATGCAATAGGCGAGACTAGATAGACCAAGTTAGATATAAGCTTTAAAATTTATATTTACCCTAAACTATGATTTTGGAATACATTATACTTTATTCATGTGAATAGCAGCGCCGCAGCAAGTTTGATCTCAAAAAGAAAGTTGCTTGCTCAGCTCGTTCAGATATTGCTTTTGCTAAATAATAAAACCATATTGGGCGAGCCTTGGTAGCTCCAAGCTCCAAAAGAATGGTCATTGGTCAAAGCTCGCCCATACATTTCCTACCATTGAACTGGGTGGAGCTGGGCTCGATGTGCACTTCTTTTTCTTTTCTTTTCCTTTTTTTTTTCTTCTCAAGCCTATTCTTTTTTCTTTTTTTTTTTGTCGGTCCTACTCTACTACTCCTATTCTAACTCTTACTCTTAGACTTTTACCCTACCTCCTTGTAGGGCGTGGAAATCAAAACCCATACTTGAAACTAATTCATCCCCACTCCAACCCCCTCTGAAAAAGTGGGGATTTAAACCCCCACCTCTCCCTTCCATGTTGGAAGGGTGACCACTGGGGCAAACCCCAGTAGTTTCTCTCAAGCCTATTCAATGAATGAGCATATTTTGCGTTTGCTGACTATTTGAAATATCTTGTTTCACCCCGAAAGAAAATACATGCTAGACGACATCAATGTGGGTACATATCGTGCAACCTCAACATTTAGGGCATAAATAGTCAAAAGCCCTCAATCAAATATTGAGAACAATAATTAATCACACTAATTAGTTAATGACAAGCTTGTAATCTTTTTTCTAGTCAAAGTAGTTATCTTCTAGTCCACCCAAGTTAGTTGCCTTTTATACAAAGTGTTATGGATCTTCTTGTTTTTTTCTTTACAATATCTATTGATATTTTATATGAATGAGTTAAATAATGAATGTTTCAAGAATACTTACATATTTGGGGCTACTGATTTAGATTGGTTGATTTTCCCAACAACACTGCTTGATATACTAATACATAGATGTAAATCAATCATATAAGAAGAATCATAAGTCAGAGATATCATCTGCTAAGGGAAAATTGCTTTGCCCTTGTCAGGGAAAAAAAAAAAGGAAAATGCAAAATGGCTTTGCCAAAACTTCAACATAAAAGCAATCCGTTGCAATCAACTAATCTTAATTTTTTTGACAAAATAAAAATCTTAATATTTGAAGCATGCTACAAATAAGAACAAGTCAATAATATCGACATTTTGCATATGAAGCGATATTGGTACCTCGGAGCTTATGTATTTCCCTTAGTAGAGTTCCTAATTTAATACCAAAGAGAAGCAGGCAAAAAAAAAAAAGGAGTTCTTAGTTAGTTCCCCGAAACATGCCCCTTCTTCAAAATTTGTAGTATGAAATAAAAATTCAAAATTTAAAAGAATAGGAAGATTTTACGTGTAGATTTTCGAAATGTTTTAGGTGCTCTCAGTGTTAAATGCAAATTCAAACTAATTTTGACAACTGTAGTAGGATTAAGCCCTAACACCATGCTTCAAAGGCATTGAATGGGCCGCCATTGGCATGGTGGGCCTCAGAAGGTAACAGCCCAAGCTCTTGGGCCTTAATCCCAAAAGGATCGGATTGCACTTGGACTTGACATACAATTCGGGTAATAAGGTGAAAAAAAAATTGTTCGGCTAGGACAACACTCACTATTTGTAGAACTATTGAATGGGGAGTCTAGACGGACCAAGTTGGATATCGACCATCAAAATTCTTACCTGGCCCGGCCTATGATTTTGTAAACTATTATACTTTCTTAGTATAAATGACAGCGTCGGGGCGAGCCAGAGCCCAAGAAGAAATGTGCTTGCCCAAACTCATTTAGGCTTGGCATTCGCCAAACAATAAAACCACGTTGGACAAGTCTTGGTAGCTCCAAGGTCTAAGAGAAGAGTCATTGCCCTCAAGCTTGAATAGTTGTTTTCCCTTATATTTAGGTTAGGTTGAGCCGAGCTCGATGGGCAATTCCTTTTTCGCTCTCAAGCCTGCTCAAATGAATGAATATGTTTCGCATTCAAATATAGCGTGTACTATTTGAAATATCTGATTCCATCCCAAGAGAAAAAATATGATCGATAATATACTTGACATCGATGTGGCTACTTTTCACGTGAGCTCCAAACTCAGGGCCTAACTATGTGCAGAAACACACAATCAAATATGGAGAACAATGATTTATAACAATTGCTCTCTTTAGATTTAGTTAATGACAGGCTTGCAATCTTTCTAATCCCCTCTCCTTCCTTATTCTAGCGTAATAAGATGAGTCGTCATCATCACCTAACAACAATTTAATTGGAACTGTACGATGAGTCGACCAAAAGAATATCAGCATCCATGGAAATTGTAACAAGCTGTGACGTCCCAGGGCGTCACGTACTAAGCGCTAACGGAAATTTATTTATTATTATAATCTTTAAAAATTGTGAATTCCATTTATAGTGATCACTATTGAAGGTTAGCATGTATAACATGGATTATTTAAAATCTATAGTTTATATTATGAGTTTATCCTGCAATTCGCTCTACCTTCAATACTTTTTAGTATTGGCCAATTTATTCATGCACATAAACAAGATCACAAGAAGCTTCATTTCTTCTTACCATCATTAGGGCCTACAAAATTTATCAACCTAGACTCTTTCCATGTTCACCGCCTATATATACAACATATATATAACAAAAGTAAGGCGTAACAAAAGCCAGGGATAAAAGGGTGAGGGTGTCTACTCCATGAGTTCCCACACAAGCCCACGTTCAAAAGAAAACAAAAGACAATCAGCTTCTACGTGATCAAAGGCGTCTAGGCGCCATCCGTCCCAGCTCCTGCTCCATCATCGCTAAAAGGGATAGGGCCAAACATCGCTCTATCGTGCTTGACAAACCATGCAACAAACTTCATAGGGATCATCTCAGCTCTACCATTATCCATCCACATCGTGGCCTCATATTTGGAGAAGGTCAGCTCAACATCAGAGTCATACAAATCAGTGAAAGTAACCTCAATGTTCGATATCACTCCATAAGGAGCTAATGGCGGCACATCCATACTATCAATTTGAAAAATGTAAGGTGTGAGCAAAACTATGCCCAGTAAAGAATGATAAAACTCTAACTTAAACAATCCACAGCCATCAATATTACAAGGGAATCATAATCCAAGCAATTTAGGATACTAAAATAGAATTGTCACAAGCATAAACAATTGGATATTAACACATCACATATGTAATTACCTTATATGCATCCATTTCTATACTTACCTTTTTCAAAGTCAATTTCACATCAAATACAATGCAATAATAATGAATGGACTCACTCGCCAAGTTCAATTATATTTAGTGTGCATATAATCCACCCTCAATCAGTCACTAACCGGAACTTTGCCGGCCCGATTGAGTCACTTCCGGAAGTTACCTTATCCGGACTTCCACAATATTTCTATTATGGGCATCTCACTCCGAGGCATCCCGGTGTCTCTCTACCGAGGTCCTCCCAAGACCACTCAGCAAGGGGCATCTCACTCCGAGGCATCTCAGTATCACACAACTGAGGCATCCTTGATCACACACAAGGGCATCTCACTCCGAGGCATCTCAGTGTCTCTCTACCGAGGCATCCAAGACCACTCAGCAAGGGCATCCCAAACTTCCGGGGGCATCACCGGTATCACTGTACCGATGGGTCCATTCACTCTCTTAAGCACACGTTTCACACCACCACACCTTTAATTAATGCATTTATCGTATGCAAAAGGAAAGACTCCAAAGTATCTAACTATATATATATCTAACTCTCATGAACCTAGCACACGTGTGTGTCCAAATTATAAGATAAAACCCATTACGACATGTCCCATACCATGTCGAACAAATATTTATCCCATAATCAAGCACTATGCACTGCACTCATTGCACTCGCATGATACTATATGCACTTATATCTCAAATGATGTATGAGACTTATTCTTACATGATTAATATCTATTATGAGCGTATTAGACTCTATGTATATCCTACAAGTCAAATATATAAAACACAATATATATTATATGTTCTCGGGTTAAAACAGTTTACTAGTTAAATGTACAGTTTCGGTTTTGAACACAGAAGGTATATCAATTCTTGTCAAAACACTACCAAATTTTAGTACGTTATATTAGAGACATAGATCGACATTTTCCGTGAAGACACTTAAGTCTGAATCTCACTGTGTTAAGAGAAACAATTGCTATAATCTTTACTATCACCCTGAACCGACGTCCAGATTCTTTATCTACAAAGAAAATTGTTTTACTAGCCAATGCTTATTCATTTAATCTCAAATCTTGACACGTTATTCCTTAAGATGTGTTCTACAATTTTCATTAAGGAATCGAAGTCCAAATCTAACTAGGTAAATACAGAAAATTCGTATAATCAGTAAAGGTCAAACCGTTTCTCACAAAAACAGTATACTAATTTTACTAAATTCACTTCTATCTCTATGTTTTTATATTCATATGGTTATAGCTACGTATATAACTTGATCTTATAGATGTTCTATCATGTAGAATGGTTTCTTTCTCATTTCCAGTAACATACATAAAGAAAATAAATACAAACAGAAGACTCCATAACCATTTTTACTTAGAACAGAATATGTACACGATTTCCTTTACTTCTATCCCGACTAAACCATTTATCTTTTCACAAACTTCTTCTACAATACTTCAATGCCTAATCACAACAACTTAAAGCAACTTCGGCATGTCTTTCTCTAACAAATAATCAATCCACAACTCGGCTCGAAGTGTTGTTGCATCCGTGAGTTCACTCACCACGATTTATACTAAATCCATTCACTTGGCAACCGTTTCATCACTTCACTCAACAAAACAGCATACTCACACTTGGATTTCGAAACATGCAAGGCTCAAAAACAACATGCAATGGCTTCTATCTTTAATCTAACACTTACTTAGCTTAGATTAACCACAAAAACAACAACTACAAATCATATCCTTCACGGTTTGGTTAGATCCGCAAGCTTTCTTGATGAAACGGTGGATAAATTTCAACTTAGAGTTATATCTTTCCTTACCTTAGTTTAGCTACCAAACAATCACAAAGATACTTCAAGATCAACACCGAAATCTCGCATGCAAAGGAAGAAGGTTGCTGTTTTGCTTCTGGTTCTTCACTGCTCGTCCAAGAGAGACACGAAGAAGATGGAGGTGGCTGTTTCAGTCCTGGAGATAGAGAGAGAGGGGTTTCGCGAATTTAAGAAGGGAAATATGCCTACTAACTAATCCCTAGGCTAGACTAATGATGAGATTTGCTAATGATTGTATTTTTCTTTGCTTGTTTCAGTTTTGAAGGAATTGAATCCGTGGGTGGTGAAGAAAAACGAAGGGGAAAAGGAAGGTGTCGTGGCCTCCAAGTGTGATGTCCCTTGCCATTTGTCACTCGAATTTAATTAGGTTCTAATTCATGTCATTAGTTGCTTCATTAATTTCTAATGTTTTTCGATTAATTCCTTTTGTTTCTACTTGATTTCAATTACACAAAATCATAACATGTATAACATATCAACTAGTTAATGTTAGTCTAAAAAGAATCTATCAAAAAATGCTGAAGTCAGAAATTTATATTAGCATTACAATCATTAATCAAATTATCATATTTATAATCCATAAATCTTAACCAAAAATAAAGATCACTCAGGCCTAATTATTCATCTCTAGCCCAACGGGCTTAATCTATAACAATCCGGCCCATTAAACTAAATTTACGAATCTAATAATTCCGAACCTTGGCCCACTCAATCCAAGCCCATAATCTCTCACTCAAGTTTACAAGCCTAATTCTAAATCATCATACGGCCCGCTTGCTCCTCAAGCCCATTCAATCCTCATGGTCCATCGGGTTCACTTCCTGGCCCGATCTAAAATAATCCAAACTTCTAATGATCCAATTATACCAATGAAGGTTAGTGAAATTTGGGATGTCACAGAAATCCTCAAAAGACAAAACTTGATTCTCGGTATTTTTGTCAAAGGATTTAGTGTGAAACAATTGCCGTCCAGCAGCACACCACCGTGCAAAACAAATAACCACCCTCCTATAAATTTTTTATAAAAAGGCAAGAAAATCACCAACTATACTCAAACAGAAAAGCCAAGTTCTAGGCTTTAGAGTATTCTTATTACAAAAGAAAAATCTGATGATAATTCATTTATACTCAATCACATTGTGTTGTTAATATTAAAAAGAAACATTGAGCTAATAGGTGGAGAGAGACCGGTATAGGATACTTCAATAATCCCTCGTGATACTTTAATACACCCTCTCATGTGCAAGTTAAAAATAAAGTGGATAGAATGTGGCTTCTATAAATATATTAGAAAATCCAATTCAAAAACTTAAATTAATAAATGGAGGAAGACCATGTGTACATAAACAGCATATAAACTGAATAAAAAAATAATGTAAGATACCTTAACAACTTAGAATTGACCTTACCTACCATCACGGCATGGCGGTGGCCGTGGGAATCGCGGTGCTCTCTCTTGCCCATTCCTTCATTTTTTTTTTCCTTTTTCAGTTTTTTGCTGTTTTTTTTTTTTTTAGCTTTTCTTTTTGCTTTTATCAAGCTTATATTTGATAAGATACATGAAAATCTAGACATAAATCTAATAGACAAGTACCATAGAGATAAATGAATGAATAATTAAAATATGATTAAACATGAAAAAAGTTAGACAAATATTATTGTTGATTTTGAGCAAGAGAACAACAATTAATGCTGATTATTAAATAATATTTCATTCAAATGAAAAATAAAAATGTGAAAAGTGAAGTAACAAAGCCAATTTGCGTCTTGGGAAGTAGTCTTCCTAAGTTTATGTTATATGCGGCAATGACAGTGATAAAACAACTTATTCCTAATTCTTGTGGATCAGATTAATTTGATGGCTCCTTTCACATTTCATACGATAATTAACAATGTGGATGTGGCTTCATCAATTATGGTGGTCACTCATCGATTAGTGGGTTTCAATAAGACGACGGGAAGGCGCATCACCCGTTGTGCTTTTTTTTCCCCCTTTTCTTTTCACTTTTAGAGATAAAAGGATTTCATGACAATGAAGTCTGCCACGCTATTTATACTTGTCCTATTTGGCGGCATACTGCCTATGTGTAAAATCCAAAGGCCTAAAGAGCTCCATAAAACATTCTCTGGCCAATCATTGAACGTTTGGGAATCATCCATCTATCAATCTCTAATATAAATGGATATAATAGCTGGATAATGTCTATCAATTCCCTGGCATACCAGATATATACATGACATATGTACACACGTTTAAACATGCAGATATATATATATTCCTCATTATGCCCCCTAGATGAGTCACTAGCTTTAATGTTCTTTTATTTAATAAACTTTCTGGTAGAGCCTGATGTCTTTTTAGTGCACATCGATGGGAAGTGCCAGGATATATCTTATTATTCCATCTAGCAAATTTTCTTGTTTAGTTCAATGACAATAGCTGGATAATGTCTATCAACTCCTTGTGTGTTTAGATACTAGCCACAATGTCTAATTGTTCTCATTGAATATTTCTATGGGGTAGAGCCTGATGTTTTTGTAGTGCATACCTTTTTGAAGGACAAGAATATTACATAATAATTATTCCATCCAGCCAAATTTGGTTTTCAGTTATGTCTTTTCTTTTAGGAGAAATTACACAAACTCTTGTTGAATTTTGAGGGTAGGATACATTTACCCATAAACTTTCAATTGTTAAACAATACCCTAGAACTTTCATTTTATTACAGTCATTAACCTACGTTATTTTATATGTATTAGCATGTCAATGCACACGATCTGCAAGGGATACAAGTATATAGTTCATCTCATATTTGGAAGGAAATCTCTCATTTACCCATAGTGCTATACATAATTGAAAAATATAGCAGAAAATAGATTAACTAAATATTAATTATAGAAAAATAAATATCAATAATCGTATGAAACAAAATCTGATTATAGCAACATTAACGAAATAAAAAAAAAAGATATTTTAAGAAATAATTTAAAGGCATTAATAAAAAAAAAAGGTGAAACGACAAGATTTGGTTATTCATTGTGATATTTAAGGACTAAATTGATGTAACTAAAATTGATTGACTAAACATTTTAGGAAAAAAAGTAATAAAAAGAAAATGATAATCTCAACTCATGAAAGCAAATGATTAACCAATAAGTGATTTTTAAAAAAAATTTGTAGTGATTAAGTCATTTTTTGCATTAATTAACGATTTAAAAGTACGCAATGAGTATCCAACTCTTTGTTATTTGAACTTTTTTGTTGTTGAGGCATTTTTCCTTTTTACTAGATCATAGTTCTTTTTCTTAAATATTTTATTAATTCTATTAATATGTTAACCTAGTTATAATTTTTATTTAAAAATTATCAATGATATTCATTTTTCTAATAATTATATTTTAGTTAATTACATTTTCTTTGAAATCTTTATACTTTTATTTTTATTAAAAGTCAAGGGTAAAAGGGGAATTCCCGTAAATAACGACATGGAAAAGTCACAAAAATAGAAAGTGAAAACGCCTCAATAATAAAAAAGGTGAAATGACAAAAATTGATATAACATCTAAATGCTTAATTGCGCAACAATATCAACCCATGAAAAGCCGAAATAAAAAAGTGGGTTGACTCATTTAAAAAAAAAGAGGAAATGGTGTCCTTTACTCATAAAGATAAAAAAGATTAGGCGAAATATAAAGTGAACGGAGCGAAAATTTCGAGAAGCAAACATTTGTACGGAGAATAAAAGTGGGTTCATTGTAAGAAGCTTCTCTCGGGCCTTTTTTTATTTTTAATCAATTGAGTTAATGAAAAGAAAGAAAAGAAAACATAAGAAATGTCTCTTCGTGGTCCTTGTGAAGCCACGTCATGAGGCGACTAGGTACGGTGTTTCTCTTTCACTACCTTTTTGGGTCGAACGAGAATAAGATCCACTGATGCAATCGATGCTGTTGTTGTTGAAGAAAGAACCGCAATGCCACAAATTCTCAGCATCTGCCCATCCAATCAAACGTGTATTCTATGCCTTGAGTCTTCCCTTCCTATGAACCAACCTTCACGAGTTGAAGACACGCAGGATCTCAGCATCCTTTTAAGGCATGTTTGGTCGAATCTAATTGAGTGCCCCCACTTTTCATTGCACCCACCGAAAATTTTAAAGAAAATGTCTTGCTTTGTAAGAGTCATGATTAGCAATGGCTATGGGCCTTGCCGGGAGGACCGACATTTTTATGTGTCCCTAGTACGTCAAAGGAATTCTTGTGTCCGGGCCCGCATTGCCCATGGCAATGACGGGCCATGCCAGCCCTCATGCCAAGCCAGGGCATATTATGCTCAGGCCTGGTTTTTAAATTAAATTTTTTAAAATTTGTCAAATAATTAAAAATACATTTAGCTCATCAATGCATTTTTTTTTTTTTGTCTATCATGCTATAACTCTTATCTTTAAGACTTTCACTCTGCCTCTTTACAAAGCATGGAAGTCGAATAATCGAAAATAAACTTCATGAATATGTTTTATGGGGAGTAAGGATTATTGCAGGAAAAAAATAACAGCGTAGTAGCAGCAGTAGCACCAACAACAACAATAGTAAGAGGCAAAATGCAAAAGGTAAGACTCTGACTTAGACAAAAACATCTCATTAGAAATCAAATTACACCACACAAATTACACTAGTTATAATAATATTACATTATGAGAAGAGAAATGCAAATTTAAATGCCATGGACCGCTTTCTCTATCACCATGAATCGAATGAGATATTGCCGTCCTCTTCCACTGCCTCCAACTCAATACTCTTCTTTGGCTACACTATTTCCATCAACTAAGATTTGCCTACGGCAGTCATCTCCAGATTCTTGTTGGACAACCTTGATTATTGTCCCCAATGATTCGATTAGTGCATCAACGTTCTCGAGGCTAACTTTCTCAATGTAGCCCGAGTCATCATTATCCATCATGGACATAGAAGAGCCAGAGGAACTTATTTGAACCGCTCTCTTTTCTATATAAGATTCCAAACCTTTTTTTCTCTCGTTTTTTTTTTTTTTTTTTTTTTGGGGGGGGGGTTCTCTTTTGGTCGATTTCTGTCCGTGGGGCAGAATTGCTTGCAACGTATCCCTAGTGATTCTCCAGCCAGCTTCACACCATGGCTAGTGTTCTTGAACATTGAGGGAATTACGAGTCTCGAATTCTCGTTATATCTTGCAAGTAGTGATTGTCCAGCCATTTTCACACCATGGCTAGTATTTCTTGAACATTGACGGAATTACAAGTCTCGAATTACCAGCCCCTTTATCTTGAATCTCGGATCCGAACATGTAGATGCCACACAAAAGAGGATGAATTTCCTCAAAGTACTTGAGCAGTTTCTCTTAATGACAATAATGACATGACCCAAAAAGGCGTCACATTCTTTGGCTACTCATTCCTACGAAATCAAGAAGAGGAAAGACAAAACTCAATTGGTCGATGGATAGTCGGTCGCCTCTGTGGCGTTGTTGAACACCTCCAGGAAGTGCTTGAATCATTTGGCAACCCTCCAATCAACCTGTAATAATGGAAAGAAAACAAGGTCAACACATCCATCTTATCGCAGGCCTTCTGCAACATCAGATAGGTGGAATTCCACCTTGTTGGGAATAACAGATCCCCGAAAACCGGATTCGACACTAAATCGAATCCCTAAAATGAGTGCGGAAGATAAGCCCGGGAATAAACACGTATCACCGATCGTAAAGCACACCACGGATTCGAGCGTACCTTGTTAGCCACAGATTAGACACCGACGCCGAAAAGAGGAAGAGAATTCAGTCCTGTTCGATCCGATGTCGAAAAATCGCCGTGAAGGGAAGATGGCGTCGCTTCTTGGCTTACTGTCCTTTTCTTGGAGAGAGAGAACTTTGGAAGAGAAGGAGAACGTACGTACTAAATGTGAAGAGGTGTGTTCTCCCTCTCTCTCATCCCTTTTATATGTTTCTCCTTCCACGGGCCTTATTCCCGTGGGCCGGGCCTTTAGGTCCATCATGGACGGACGGGCCTTAAGCCCATCTACTCTAAAACCATCATCTCCCACTCGCACATGGTGGACAAAAAACACCATGGGCGGATAGGCCCAACTTAGGCCCATCAATTGAAAATCCTCTTTTCCTCTTTCAACATTCATACCGGTGAATAATCCGTGCGACCAAAGATACTTTGAGAGCTCGTTGCTATACATCTGTTAGGAATATATAGCAGCTCATATTGGGCGTCACACTCGAGTAGATTTTGTATGCGTACCCTAGATCGATCGATCACATTTATATCTCTCTTGATCTCTTTTAAACAACGATATATATATTGTATTCACAATTATGATTATCCCAAAGACAGTCATAATTGGTCGACTAGTGAATACAAAACTACAATGTGATTTTCCAAAATCGATCTTCCTCTTTCCTTCAAACTCTCAACTTCAGTTCAACTTGCTTTTCTAGTAATGTCCCATTAGATCGAATCAACTCATGACCATTGGCAACATTCTAAGATAGCAAACACTAAATTGAAATCTTGAGAATAAGTAAAAGTCATGAGGGCACTAAAAATTGAGGAACTCTTTTCCTCAAGAGTCTCATACGACATAAAAGTTGAGATCAAACTTTTGCCACTCTTATTGGTCGTCTCATGCATACGTAGTATGAAATACGTATTACGGTATTAACTCCTTTCCCATGGAGCGTATGTCTACACCATCAATACCGTACAGATGATAGTTCGGACATACCCAATGTCTAACTTGAGTTCACGTATCTACTCATTCACAAAATTCATCGAACTCACATCGGCATCTTAGACGGATAAAGTAAAATAAGTGGGGTATTTTACTTTCGGACATAGTACATATCATGTCCTCATCTTAACACTTAGTTAAGGCGACATATTTATTTTAAGCTTGAGCTCTCGATTATCACCTAGATAATAAGCTTAAAAACCGTCTCATCTCTATTTATCACATAGTAAATAGAGGCGATTACCCGTGTGAGTGGGCTAATCTCTTATCTGTCCGACATACTTTCTCAACTTAATGTAATGCACTGAGCATTAAGATGCATAAAGATCAAACAAAGATTCATAGGCATTAATGATGAAAACACAAATTCATTAAATGTGAACAACTCAGGGAAATTACAATATCCAAGTACATCGACTCTACGCAATCCTAGAGATTTTACATGACCACAAAACACATCTCTAGGTATTGGCTTTGTCATAGGATCTGCTACCATTCTATGCGTAGATATGTACCGTAAGTTCACATCCTTTCGTGCAACCATATCTTTGATAAAGTTATACTTGGTATCTATATGTTTGGTCTTGCCATGATATTTTGGATCTTTGGTGTACGCTATAGCTGCTTGGCTATCACAATTAACTAATAATGGATTTGCAGCTTTCTCATCAACACCTAAATGATCCAAAAATCTCTTAAGCCAAACTCCTTCTTGTACCGCTGCCGATAATGCCACGAACTCAGCTTCCATCGTGGACAAGGCTATACACGTTTGCTTCTTACCGCTCCATGATATGGCGCCATTGTTCGCAAGAAAGCAAATCCCGATGTAGATTTTCTTTCATCTAAATCTCCTCCCCAATCAGCATCTGAATAGCCTTCAAGTCGCAGATCCTTTCCTTGGTAATTCAACTTGAAATCAGCAGTTCCCTTTAGATACCTCAATATTCTCTTCACGGCTTTCCAATGTGCTGGACCTGGATTGGATTGGTATCTACTCACCATCCCAACTGCAAAACATATGTCGGGTCTTGTACACATCATAGCGTACATCAAGCTCCCAACTGCACTAGCATAAGGAACATGTTTCATTTGTTCCTTCTCTTGTGGAGTCCTCGGACACGTCTATGGCTCAATCCTTCACCTTTCGCAATAGGAGTGTCTATGGGTTTACAATCTTGCATACGAAATCGTTCAAGAACTTTATTTATATATGTTTCTTGCGAAAGAGACAACGATCTCTTCGAACGATCTCTTGAAATCTTAACTCCAAGAATGTATGCAGCCTCACCCATATCCTTCATCTCAAAGTTGGAAGACAACCAACTCTTGACAAGTATTAACAAACTCCATATTGCTTCCGGCAATTAGTATATCATCAACATATAATGATATGATCACAAATTGATCTTTGGATCTTTTGATATATACACAATGATCCTCATCAATCATTGTAAAATCATATGCCATTATGGCATTATGAAAACGTATATATCATAGTCTTGATGATCGCTTTAGGCCGTATATCGATCTCAAAAGTCGACATACTTTTTCTTCTTGGCCTTTCACTATGAAACCAGTAGGTTGTTCCATGTATATTTCTTCCTCTAATTCTCCATTGAGGAAATCAGTCTTTACATCCATTTGATGTAACTCAAGATCCATACTAGTTACTATTGCCAGAATAATGCGAATCGAGGTAAATCTCACTACAGAGAAAACGTATCTTCATAATCAATTCCTTCCCGTTGATTATACCCCTTCGCCACAAGGCGAGCCTTATGCCTTTCTATCGAGCCATCAGCCTTTCGCTTTATTTTGAGAACCCACTTGTTCCCAATAGCTCAAGCGTCCTTTTGGAAGATCAACCAATTCCCAGACTTGGTTTGATTTCATTGACTCCATTTCCTCTTCCATTGCATGAATCCATTTTTCCTTACTAGGGCAATTCAGAGCCTCATTAATATTTCTTGGCTCATCCTCATCTTGTGGAGCAACCATAAAAGTTTCCCCTTCAATGTCAAAACGTCGACGGGGAATACTTTGGCGACTTGTTCGCCGTATGGGAGATTGTACACTTTGCACATCATTCCCCATTATGCTCCCACTTGGATTAGGTAATGATGATGTTGTCTCATTAAGTGGTTGCAATTGAGAATGAGTTGAATTCAATTCATCACTTC
This sequence comes from Eucalyptus marginata, assembly GCA_014182565.1. Classification (NCBI taxonomy): domain Eukaryota; kingdom Viridiplantae; phylum Streptophyta; class Magnoliopsida; order Myrtales; family Myrtaceae; genus Eucalyptus; species Eucalyptus marginata. The sequence goes on along the minus strand of CM024586.1, from coordinate 13,239,164 downwards.
TCATATTACTCCCACTTGGACGAACTCCACTAAGATCATTATCTTGATCCAATGTTTCAAATAGGGAGTGATCTTCCCCTATTTCGCCCTTCTTAGGAAATTCATCCTCTAAGAATGTGACATCCCGTGATTCAAATTCAGTTATACTCCCACTTTCCTGCTCACCTATGAACACATACCCTTTTGAGTGTTCCGAGTATCTTATGAAAATACTCTTCTTTCCTCCGGGGACCCAATTTCCCAAACTTGTGAGAGGACTCATGTGTATAGGCAGCACAACCCCATGGCTTAAGAAAACTTAAGTCCGGTTTTCTACCTGTCCATAACTCATATGGAGTGGAAGTAACCGATTTGGAAGGCATACGGTTAAGTATATAGGCAGCAGCTTAACAACGCATCATTCCAAAAGGTAATAGGTAAGTTAGCATGCGCCATCATGGACCTAACCATTTCCGTAGGGTTCTGTTTCTTCTCTCCGCAACACCATTTTGTTGAGGAGTATATGGAATAGACAACTGTCTTTCTATTCCTTTTTCATCACATAATTTTCTGAACTCATCGATAAATATTCTCGACCTCGATCGGATCTCAATGCTTTTATTTTCTTGTCTAATTGATTTTCTACCAAGTTCATAAACCTTTTGAAACAACTTATTGCTTCAGATTTATGAGAAATCAAATAGACATATCCGAATCGAGTATAATCATCTATAAAAGTGATGAAATAAACAGCCCCATGCCTTCCTCTCACATTCATTGGACCACGTACGTCGGTATGGATTAAATGCAGAGGAAATTCAGCTCTTTTACCTTTTCCAAATGGTTTCCTTGTCGTTTTCCCTTCTAGGCAATGCTTACATATAGGCAAATCGACTTTTTCAATGTTGCCCAACAAGCCCTCTTTGGCTAGTCTATTCATACGCTGTTGGCCAATGTGACCAAGTCTATCATGCCACACATTCACATCATTATCATATGAATTAGGAGACGTGAGAAGGGAATAACAAACATTTGTATTAACATAATCAACATCTAATACAATAAAACCATTCAGAAAATAACCACAACCATAGTAATTTGTATTCAAAAACAAATCCACACCTCTATTATAGAAGTTCATATTAAAACCTAATTTAACCAACACTAAAACAGACACTAAATTCCGACGAATCTCCGGAGCATACAACACATCATGTAGGAACAAAGTGCGTCCACCACGCATATTCGTTGGCATGTGCCAATTCCTTTCACTTCAGCTGGAGTTGTTTCCCACATAGATCCACTTAGTTCCGTTGGTACTCGTCGGAATTCCACGAAGGATCCTCTATCCTTCGCTACATGGTCTGTCGATCCCGAATCCACACCACAAAGGATTAGACTCGCTAAGAATACAGAACTCGACACAAAAGTAAAGTTCTGAAAAATACAAGGGGTGCATACCTTCTTTGGCTCACGACAGTCGCGAGCATAGTGACCCTTCTTGTCACAGTTGTAGCATTTCACCCTTGCAAGCTTTTTCATGCGAGGATGCTTTCCTCTTTCATGTTGGTTAAACTTGGGTTTCTTCCCCGAAGGACCCGCTTCCTTGCCTTTCCCTTTATCAAACCGGTTAGGGCGCTTGCGCTTGGAGCTCGAAGCTCCATTTGAGCTAGAACTTGCATGATAGAGTTCAAAGATCCGCTTTAGCCGCCGCAGGGCGGTCCTCTTCCAGCTCAAGATGACGCATTGCATCCTCGAAGGTTTTGATATTTTCATTATGAGTCAGGTGCACCTTCATATGCTCCCAACTCTGAGGCAAGGAATGAATCACTGCTTGCACTTGCTGCTCATCTGTCAGGACATGGCCAGCATCTTTCAACTCAGTTATCATGTTTGACATCTTTCTAAGATGTTGCTTCATGGTCTGACCATGAGGCTTCTTATAAGAGTCAAACCTGATAGTGAGATGTCTCAGTCTGGTCATCGAAGTATGACCAAATCTTGCCGCCAATGCTTCCCAGACTTCTTTGGCATTGTCAAAACGCCTAAACTCTCGCATGACATCATTTTCCATGCTGCTCAGCAACGTGATGCGAGCTAGAGAGTTCTTTCTTTTCCACACAGCAAAAGCTTCCTTGTCTCTCCCGTGGCCGAGCAAAGTGTTTCCATCTTCAGGTTCTACCATGGTCAGGTTAAGAGCCTCAAGTGCTTCTTGCTCTTCCAGCACATACTGGATTTTCATTTGCCAAATTTCATAGTTGTCACCATTGAGCTTTTCTCCTTTGTTGAGCTCGGCAACTATGCTTTTTGTGGCTGAAGCCATTGATCTGAACACATCAGACATATATGCACGAGTTATTAATGCCTATTATTTATGCATCCCTTTTGCATGAGACCCATCATATTAATGAATAATTTCAAGTAAGGTTTTAGAATCAAAAGGTCACTACGTTTCCAATCATCCTCCAAAATCCTAACTTAAAACTATCATTAATATGATTGTCATATGCAAAATCAATTCTATGAAGCTACAAAAACTTCACTAATTACCCACATCTAACTACCCACATCAACCAAGCAATAATGAAAGCAACATGATAATTGACATACAATATAATAAAAAGCTTTCATATAATACCACTAACATATAGGTTGCTACATTAACAACAATCGGGTAGTATACATTATAAAAGATGTCCACTAAGCACACTAAATAACAATCAGCCAAAAACAACTAACACAACTTCATAAAATGAACAGGGGAAAGATCCTTTTTTGTTCAATTTCATGATCTTTTCCCTTGTAACAATACAAGTAATATTCATTTACAAAATCCATCACAATTTTCTTATAAGAAGCAGCTCCGTTGGCATCCCATATGCGATTCAACACATCTTGCCATTCAGGGTGGAAGAGTGTTAATGAAAAATCGCACCATCTCGGGCATCAGGCATGGGACGACCATTCCATATGACCTTTTGTATCTTCCCGTTGACTTCAAGAACATGATCAATTATGTCACCACTCTCCCATCGATAATCAGTCAGGTCAGCTATCAACTCAGAAAGCCTTGCCTTTTGTTTATCGGTAATTACGCGAATAGGCGTGCGTAATTGAAGGGGAGGCATTGTTCCTGCAACAAATGCAGAACAAATAAAATGGATTACATATAATCCACATAGACATAATTGAAAAAAGAAACACATTTTTTTTTGGGGTCAACGGTCAACGGTCAACGGTCGTCAACAGTCAACGGTCGTCAACGGTCAACGGTCGCGGTCAACGGTCCCGGCCGGTCAGCCGGTCGGGTTGGTCGCCCGGTCGGACCGGTCTCTCCCCGTCGGGCCGGTCGGACAACCGACCGGCACGTGCCGCGCGCGTGCGCGGCTGACATCACGCGGCGTCATCCGGCACGTGCCGCGCGCGTGCCGGGCGTCGCGGGTCGGGTCGCCGGTCGGGTCGCCGGCCGGTGACCGTCCGGCCAACCGACGTCGGTGCTGACGTCATCGATGACGTCATCCCAGCGGTTACTTACCGTTGGGTGACGCCATGCCGACGCCGACGCTGCGGCCGGGCGCCGGCGGTCGGCGCATGCCGGTTCGCCGACCGGTGTGTGCCGCACGCGCGGGACGAACCCGCGTGTGCTCGGGCGCCTCGCGCCCACGCGAACCGGGACAACCAGCCGCGCGTCTAGGGCGCGTGCGGCGGTTCCCGGCGGCGTGCGACATGTCGCCGGACTCGTCTCGACGTCCCCTTTCTCCCTATGCCATCAGACTTTGATTTTGACTTACGAAAAATCGAAAAAATGGGCGAACAGTGCTCGGGTGTCGGGATTTCTTGCCCCGATCCGTACGGCCGAATTACTTTCGCGAAAAATCAATCAAAAAACATCAAACAAGTCGGGAAAAACGTGAACTAGGGCTCTGATACCAATGTTGGGAATAACAGATCCCCGAAAATCGGATTCGACACTAAATCGAATCCCTAAAACGAGTGCGGAAGATAAGCCCGGGAATAAACACGTATCACCGATCGTAAAGCACACCACGGATTCGAGCGTACCTTGTTAGCCACAGATTAGACACCGACGCCGAAAAGAGGAAGAGAATTCAGTCCTGTTCAATCCGATGTCGAAAAATCGCCGTGAAGGGAAGATGGCGTCGCTTCTTGGCTGGACGGACGGGCCTTAAGCCCATCTACTCTAAAACCATCACACCTAATTTTGACATCTGAGGGAGCTTTTTTGGGGCTCCCTTCCGCATTCCGTGCACATCGTCTCCATATCTTGAACCCTTAAGGGGAGCGGACAGGCTTATACGACTTACAAAAGAATCATAAAAATCTTTAAGAGTCTAAGACTATGTTGTGCGCAAAGATTGGTAACACCGCACTATGCAGCTTACACGAAAGAACTGGCCATTGCAAACTAGCCACATCTAGGCGACCATGTTCCTGGCAATCACATTGTTATAGCTTTATCCGAAGTAATGAAAAATGCTTTCTCCCTAATGCCAAAGTCTTTCACCGATCTCATGATTTCCACACAGATATTTTGTGATTTGTGGCGATGTGGATGCTTAAACAACAGAGTTCGGTGATGTAGTAACCAATATGGCCCTTTCTAGCACACAACAATAGCCACAGGTCTCCAAGTTAGTCCCCAAATTTGAAGTCAATGACACTCCAACGTTATCCATGGATAGCAGTTGCACCGATTCTGCTCATTTCTCCTTGTATAGACCCTTGCATTTCCTAGTATTCGTGGTCCTTGTAATGCATTTGTAATTTGACCGAACGCCACTTGACGAACTCAACGAACCCTGGATCTTGGGTGCGCCCAAATGGTACATCGGCCTGGAGTCTATACTGTTCATTTGGGCATTGAGCCTGAGCATTGTTGTACTTGAACGGACTACTACTGTGGCCTGTTGCAACGGCGGTGGACCTCCCCTTGGGCTTGGCCATTTCAGGGAGATAATTCTTTTAGCACCTCTTCATGTGGCCTGTGTAGCCACTAGATTTTGCGGGTAATTTCACACCCCACGCCATGTAAATGGCCTTCTTCTCGCCACTGGGGAGGACCTCGATGCTGAACATTCGCCAAATCTTGGACCTTCCAACACAAAGACTACCCAGTATTGGTTGGAGTAGGCTACTCTTCGTAGTCGGAGGTCTGGGTCTGGGAATTGAGTTGGTTAATGTAGCTGAGTTGGGTCTGTTGCGTACTCGGAAATTTGAAATGTCGTATGTAGAATTCAAGATTTTTTTAGGAATTGTAAGAGAGTGATAAGTAAAGAGAAATGGATGGAGGCGATGATGAAGGAGGAATTAAAGTTGTAGGAGTTCTTTTTTTTCGGTGTGGTCGAACGATCACATTCTGCACATTCATTTTGTTTTCTTAAAGGGTTAATGTTACAAAAAAATCAAAATTAGTGCACTTGTGACAAATTTATAACAAATTAATTTTTTTACCATCGAAAACCTTAAATTGGTACACCCGTGACAAATTTACCCTCGTTAGTTTCTATTAAATTTTATTATGAAATTGCTAAGTTGGATGACACGTGACAATTGATGAGTGTTCCAGTCTAGGGTTTTACCCTCTATTTATCACAGATTTACCAGTTTTGATGATTTTTTGTGATATTAATCAAATTTAATGAAAACTGACAGAGAGTAAATTTTTCACAAATTTTTTATAAATGCATCAGTTTGGAGTTATTGATAATAAAAAAATTAGTTTGGTATAGATTTATCGCATGTATACCAGTTTTAGATTTTTCGTGATGTTAATCATTCTTTAAATGCGACTGGGATCTTTGAAAAAAATTGGGGTCGTTTCCCTGTTTGGGCCCAAGGGAATGGCCTAGGCCCAACTGGGTCATAGCCCGCCCTAGCACGGCTCCTCACACAGAGAGGCCGTGCACGGGTGCCCTCGGAAGGGGATGGGCTAGCTGTGCTTGGGCCAATACGGTGGAGTGGCCGTTACTGGTCATAATACCGTAGTAGAGTTTGTGCTATCGGGGTCCACTTGGTCAACTTCTTGCCGGGTTGGTTCTACAATGTTGAAAGTCAAACGAATGTTTTGGGAGCTCCTGCGTGCTAGACTTTAGAAGGGGTTGTTGTGTTTGGCAAGGGTTTTGGGGAAAATCTCCGGGAAAATGCGAAAAAAGGTTTTTTCGAACGAGAGACAATTGAGATTTGAAGGAGAGTGATAGAGATGACATGAATGACGATGGAAACGAGCGACCATGGTAGCATGCACATCTCTAAGGTTGAGCATTCAGTGGACTAGCCCATACCTCATCTTCTCATCTCGAAGACTAGTTTTTACCTAACTATCTTGATCGCTGTTCATCGACAATGTTGGCTTGAACTGTACAGCTATCCCTAATGAGTTGACGCAAAGTCTCGTCCAGTGTATCAAGATATTCGTTACAGTCTGCAGTAATTTGAACTACACACTCTACTCTACTTCTAAAATTAAAATCAATAAACTACTTGTTATACATCCATTTTTCACACAAATAAGGATCAAGATAAACTCATGGATTGTTTAACCAAACCAAACCAAACTGGAAAAAAAAAATGTTCCATTTGTACTTGTACTATGGGTTTCCAATGCAACATGAGTAAGGACGAGTCCATCGTACATATTGCTTCCGAATAAAACAACATTCACGTAACAGAACACACGCGGTGGACATGATTAATGATAGAGAGTTCATTTTCAGGAAAGGAACTCAAGAAAACAGCAAGAATTCGCACGCAGTCCTCCAAGTTATCGAAGGAGGCTGGACTACTGATGTCTCAGTTCGCAGTTGATGCTTACCTCCAATCACCGTGAGCGGCGGAATTGTTGTTTCTCGTTACAGAGCTTCGAGTGATTAACCTCTTCCTTCCTCGTCGGAAACAAAACTTGAGGCGAAAAATCATAAGGCAAAGCTTTTAGCATGCACAAAACGCCAAGGCTCGGCCCCGCGCCCTCTCCTCTTTCGCAAAACTTGAGTTCAACTACAGCTTTTATTCGGTCGTCCGTGTTTTTATTTTCCAAAAGCCAATCCGCACCAATGATATGTTCATCTTCTTCCGGTGGAACAAAAGCTGTGGCTGAAAATACCCAAGAAGAAGCTTTCGCAAATCTCAATTATTTGATAGTTCAAGAGCTGCACAATAACACTATCTTGACCTCTTCTTTTGCAGTTGTTGATCCACTGGTTTGATTGGGCTCTGACACAGCCCCCCTCGGTTGAATCCAAGGCCCAGTTAGCTCGAAGCAGGATTCAGAATTCATATATGAAACAGCCTTCACTACTCCGTTTGGTTATGTGAATGAAATGTAATGCCTTATGGTTTAAAAAAAATGCCCCTTTAGAATTTCCAAATATGATAATGATATACTTGAAAACTATGTCACTTTTTTCAATAGTATATATAGATGATATATTAATATTTGCAAAATCTATAGAAGCATTTTAAGTATTTCACTATTTTATATTATTATTATTATTATTTGGAATAATAGATTAGTATTTTTAGCACCAAATATGAAATATGCAAACTAAAGTAAGGCTTTTAGGACGTGATATATGTCAAACAACTATTGAACCTATTTTTTTTTTTTTTTTGGTAATCGAAGAACCACCGAAACTCCCTTACAGGGTTACATAACCTATAGAATTTAAGACGTGTATTGACAAAGCAAGTTCGAACTTTGTGTAACTATTGAACCTATTAATAACTATAGAATTCGAAATAACTTTCTTGGTGAAATTTTAGCAAAAATGCAATTGCATATATTATTAGGATGCCTAAACTATGTTTCAGATTTTATTTCAAGTCTTAAAACCTTATGTACACCTTTATGCTTGTAAACGTTGATGCTTTGAATATGGGATATGGAGGTGTATCGAAACAAACAATAGATTCAAATTCTGACGAAAAAAAATAGGTAGATGATATATGGGGATTTGGAATGGTCCTCAAAACAACTATTCGACTATTAAAAATCAGATGATGTCCATTAATTGTGGCGATCAAAAGTCTCAAGGTGATATTTAAAAGAGAAAAAGTCACAAAAAGTCTAAAATTATATTCATTGTAACACATTTATCTTGAACTTTTTTTTAATCAAAAATCTGAAATTATGCATACTATAACATATTTACTATAAACTTTTTATTTTGATATAAAAAAACCCAAACTTGTAACTATGTGACATATTTACCTCCATCAAGGTTTCGTTAGATAATTTTTCATCAAAACTAATGTCAACAACATTTGCTTTTCTGAGATCAATGCAAGTAGATTTTTAATGGTCCTCATTGACACAACATTGGCGGAAGGTAAATTTGTCTTAGGAGATTGTTTAGGATAAATGTATCATAGTTGGCATATTTTGATTTTTTGATGGCTTTTGCCCTTTTTAAAATAATTTTTTATTATTTTATTTTTATGAATTGATTGCAAAGCACCAAAAGAAGTTTTGCAAATATCTTAAAGATGGAGCCTGCTAAGAGGCGCATAGGTGTAGTCAAAAAGGAATTTTAAAATCTCTGTCTCCAGAGATCTTTGTGTAGATTTTCTTTATGACTAATATCCAAAAAAATCCCAAACTGATACACCTGTGACAAATTTACTCAAAACTAATTTTTTAACCATAAAAAACCCCAAACTGATTCATTTTTGACAAATTTATCCCAAACTGATACAGTTATGACACATATACATTTTATTAATTTCTGTTAAATTTTACTATCAAATTGTTGAATCGGATGACACATAATAGTTGATTGGTGCACCATGGGATTTACTTTTTGTTTGTCATAGTTATATTATTTTGTAATTTTTTATAGTATTAATTCACTTTAATGGAGGGTATATTTGTCACCAACGTACCGGTTTGGGATTTTTAGCAATCGAACAAATTAATTTGGGTTAAATTTGTCACAAGTGTACCATTCTGGGGTTTTTTTTTATGGTCATTTGGGGTAAATTTGTTAGAAGTATACTAATTTAAGGTTTTTTGTGGTCAAAAAATTAGTTTGGGATAAATTTATCATAGGTATATCAGTTTGAGATTTTTTGGGGTATTAATCATTTTCTTTATTAGTGTTGGTTGTTACAGTTCAAACATGGATTACCATTAGAAAAGGGAAAATTACATAAAACTTATCCGAACTTTGGGATTAATACAAGTTTATCCCCAAACTTTCAATTGTTATATGTTGGGACTAATACTGTTTGTCCCTAAACTTTCAATCGTTGTATGTTATTCCTTGAGCTTTTATTTTATTATAGCCATTAACTACTGTTACATTTTTTTGTTGGCAATGTGCTATAGTAAAAACATTTAAGGGGTAAATGTGTATGTTTATCTCATTTTTTGATAGAAGTCTCTCTTTTGTCTTTGATTCCGATAAAAAAAATGAAAAATCTAGGAAAATAAATTGATAGAAACTTTATTATCAAAAGAAATGTTAATTATTAACATAGATGAAAATATTAATGGAATAATAAGATATTTTAAAGAAAAATTAACACAATTTAGTAAAAGGAAAAGGCCAGAATAACAAGAAGGAAAATAACAAAAAGTGGAGGATACTGATTACGTACTTTTAATAAATAATTAATACAAAAAAGACTGATCAAGAGATAATATAGAAAAATCACTTTACTTTTCAGTTAATCATTTCCTTTTATGAGTTGAAGCAATAATTTCCTTTTATAACTCTTTTTAAATATCTTGTTAATTGATTTTTTTTAAAAAAAAATTAATTAAGCCTTTAAATGTACATAATGAGTAACCAATTATTGTTATTTCACCATCTTCTTATTGAGATTTTTTTTCTTTTTCCATTTGTGTACTTTCATCTCATTTTTTTATATTAAAATCTTTCTTTTATCCTTGATTTTGGTTATAAAAATTTAAAATAAAGAATGGAGAAAAATTAATTATTTAGAATATTAATATTAAAAATTAAATATCACTAATAATACTTCAACGAATATTATTCATTTGTGAAAATATTTATATAATTAATAAGAAATTGAAGAACAAGAAACACAATGTTGTAAAAAGACCTAAATGACAAAAGGGAAAATAACAAATCGGTACTCATTATGTATTTCTAAATTGTTAATTAATGAAAAAGATGAAGATCAATAAATTTATTTAAAAAAAAATTAGATTTCAGTTGCTCATTCCCTTTTAAAAGTTGAAGACATTATGCCTATGAATATAAGTAATGAGTAACCAATTTTTATCATTTCATCTTTTTGTTATCAAGTCCTTTTCCTTTTTATATGGTTTGTATTTTTCTTAAATATCTTATTTAGTTGTACTAAAGTGGTTATATTTATCAAACTTTGTTCAATAATATGACTACTACTTATACTTTTCTAGTATTTAATTTAATTTCTCCCATTTATATAATATTTCATTTATTTCATAACAATTGTGGGTACAAGAGATATTTCCTTAAAAGATAAGATGAAATATATACTTGTACACCTTATAAGTCATATGCGTTACACATGCTAACAGAAGAAAATAACGTTAGGCTAATAGATATAATTAAATGAAAGTTCGGGGAGGTATTGTGTAACAACTGAAAGTTTAGGATAAACCTTTACTACCCTCAAAATTCGGGAGGATTTGGTTTTATTTCCCCTTAAAAAAAAATGACTAAGTACCAAATTTAGCTAAGTACCATATTTAGCTGGATGGAAGAATCAATATGCAATATTCTTGCTATTCCATAGGTATGCACTACCAAAAAGTTATTCAATAATAAATAAAAAAATTAAACCCTGTGGTTTCTTTACACTAAGCGGTTGAAAGACATTGTCGAGTTTTGTCATTAAACTAAGCACTAAAGTTTGCCGGATGGAATAATAAGTAACATTCTGGCACTTCCATCGACACGCACAAAAAACTTCAGGCTCAACTAGCGGGCTTAATTAGGCATCATGTATGTAAATGTATGTTTCTGATACATAAGGGAAATGGTATTCTGGCACTTCCCATTACCCTGTTTTTCAATGGCTCACGATATTCTTCTCTGCTGGCTTTAACTATTATATCTGAGGTGACCGTCAATAGGGCTGGTAGAATTATTGGGGACAACAGGCAAAGTTATCCGACAAGAAACTAGAGATGACTGTCGTTGGCAGATCCTATCTAATGGAAATTCTGACGCCAAAGGAACATTCTCAAGTTGAGGCAAGGGGGGAGGATGACACCATCTCGCCCGACTCATGTTGAAGGAGGGAGCGGCTTGTAACATTGAGACTTGCATTTTTCTTTCAAGATGTAATTTTTGTATGAGATGTAATTTTTGTAGGTTTGAATCTTATATATTTGTATTTCAAATAATGGAATTTGTGTGGTGTGATTTGATTTTGTAATGAGATGTATTTGTCTAAGTCTAAATCTTATGTACAGTGTTTTGTATTAATATTCTTTTTGCAGTCATTCCTATTTCGAACTCCCTATGAAAAAATAACCATGAAGTAGGATCACTATTGAGATTTTGCTTAAATTTTTCATCAAATAATTGATTTTTTTAAATATAAAAAAGAAATTAGAAGCCATGCTCGAGCATAATATATAAATCAGAAGAGGCATTTTGTCATTAGCCATGTTTCCAAAAATATTGTCAACGTATCATTTTTCTACTTTTTATTTGGATTAAGCATGTCAAATATCTTCTATGTCCAAATATTCTTGCGGGCCATTTGATTCAAGTTCACAAATAAAATTGATCACTTATTTCAAATAACATATGACCTGAATACATTGATAACTAATTAGCTTTCAAAGTGAAAAATAGGGCAATAATAAAAGTAACTGATTTCTCATAATCGGGCTTTCTGTCAACAAGCTGGGTTTGCATGACAACATTCCAATTTTTCTGTTATATTATTATTTTGTTTCCTGAAATAGAAAAAGAACAAAAATCCACTTGGTAACGTCAGTTAATTTTTTTATTTCTCGGAATAGAAAAGTGGCCTGAGAATAGATTTGGAACCGAAACAAGAAGTAGAAAGAGTAACTTCTTGCTCTCTTGTGCTTGGAAACAATTTCTAAAAATAACTCATTTTCTTTATTTTCTTTTTCATTTTTCCTTTTCTTCTTCGTTCTCTTCTAATTGGTCGGTGGAGACTTGTCGCCCACCATTGCCACCGCCATCGAAGCTCGTCACACACCGCCCATTGTTGCCCGACGACCAGCTAGAGGAGGAAGAAGAAGAGAGGAAAAAAAAAAAAAAAAAGAAAAATCTCAAAAAAGTTATTAAAAATTTTAAAGAAATTCTACATCACAAAAAAACTTATGGGCCATACCAAACATATTCATGTTTTGTTTCTATTTCGAGAATAGAAATTTTGTAGGGAAAATGTCATAAATGGTCCCCGAACTTTTATTTGATGTTCAATTTCATCTCTAAACTTTCGATTTGCTCAATTTAGTCCCCGAACTATCAATAAATGTCCGATTTAGTCATTTCATTTGTTCAAACCATTAAGTGATGACGTGGAGAGTTAATTGATGACATGGAGCTGAGTTGGATTATTAAAATTATAAGTTGATATATACTTTTAAAAAAGGAAAACAAATTAGGGCTTCAAAAGCCCTCTTTTTCAAAGGGACTAGATATGATCATAATCACAAAGGCTTTTAGTGTTGGAATCTAGCGACGCCGAACAGATGGAAGAAGAGAGAAAGCAAACTTGTACAGTGCAAACCACCGAAGAATGGTTCCACGAAGCTCAACATCAACGGATCCATCCTTGAGGGAGAATTGGAAGGAAACACCGCCAACATACATCGTGATTCCACAGGGGAATTCGACCGCCAGGTTTGCAAAATCGATCTGCGTGTCCTCGACCGAGTGCATCGAAGCCCTAGCCCTCAAAGGAGCCTTCTCTCTCATGGCGACACAATTGTTTCAGAAGAGATGAACTGATTTGAGGGGGGAAGTATAAAGCATGGCTTATCCATTTTTTTATTTAATTTCTTTTGGTCGGAATAGCTTATCCGTTTGCGATCCTCTTTTTCACATCGACGATTCTTCTTCCTTCCCAACATCAGACTTCTCAAAATGCTTGGATTGAGACTAGAGCGAAGATGGTTGGGTTGAGGTTGATGCTGGAGAAGACTCAGATCTTGGGGTCTTGGTGGGCGCGCCATCCCTCATGCAGGTGAAACTTCGAATTTGCTCAATCAGAATTCAAAAAGAGAGGAATAAGTGAAGAACCGTGAGAGCAACGCAATCCAAAACTTTGAAGAGCTCGTGTTTCGTCTACCTTGAACGTGGATGACCCAAGAATTGACCAATGGGATATTGCTCATAATTCGGGAATTGAAGGACTTGCTTCCTAGAAGTAGATAAATTGGTTATCTTTTGAGTTGATTTTGACATTTTCACGTTTGTATACTAATTACACCAAATCCTCCCCGAAGCAAAATTTCAGAACCAAAAAAGCAAGAAGACGTGCAACAATTGAAGAAAGAAAGATAGCAAGAAGTGGAGATGAATATATTCAATTGACACCTGAAGCTGAGACCCTATGGCAAAAGTGGCATAGGTTGGACATCCGTGTAGTTCAGTGAACTGACACTGAGCACTCACTAAAGGAGAAGGAATAGAGGGGGCTTGACCATACTAGTGTCAAGGAGCAAAAGCAGATGATTTTTGAATTCAATCCATAATTCTTCCCCCCATCAACTTCTCTGTGGTCTTGAGCTGTTAACAACAGACATATAGCGAAGGAGGAGAAATTAGCAAATAGCTATAGGCCTAGTGATCATGATTGGTTGCAATAAAAAGTTGTTTTTTGAGGAACGACAATGTTAAATTCATTCATTGCTTGTGTTTGCAATGAAAAGTGATGTTCTTACAATGAAAATTCATTGAAGTTGTTACGAATAGGATTGGCTTGTTATTGTTGACAAAGCCTTACCATAATGGTCATGAATTCACCTGCAAAAGTTGAAAGATGGAATTGATAAACATGCATATGGCTATCGAACCATTTGAGAATGGGGATGCTGACTGAAATTACCTTTATTTAGATCTCTTTTTCATAAACCTTCATTGAGACATGTTCTACTCAAGTAAAACACCTAAATGAGCTTGCAGGCATAAATTTCAAGATGCAGCAATCGGGTGTTGCAAAAAATACGAAGAATAAACTAAATGATTTCAAGTTTTCAAACCCATCGCCACTTTGCATTAGGTGTTCGCACTCAAAATTGCATGCCGGCTGTAAAAAATTAAGTTTCACTATTGCACTTTCCTCGTTGATGTGGCCACCTGTTACCATTTAGACTCGATATCTACCAAAAAGCATGCATGATTGAAAGAACTAGTAGAACTCCTCATGGTAGAGTTGGTTGTCGAGTGTAAGCTGCAAACACTTCCTAAAGTAGGATAGTGCTTTGGTTTTTTCCTACTAACATACAAAGAGCAGAGCAAATAAAAAATTAACTGGAATGTGTGAAAAGATAATGCATATAGATAAAAGAACAATAGTCTTTGCTCCTTGGGGATCCTTGAAGGTAACATACGCAACTTGAGAATGCTCATTGCCTCTGAAAGAGGAAAAACATAGCGTGAACCTCCATGGGAATCTAGTATGTGCTAAAATCACAAAAAGTCTTCAAGGGGAGACCGATATGCAATGGAACAAAAAATTAGAAAAAAACAATGGTTTCAGAGTCCCTTCTTTAATATCCTGTAAAATGAGCACAACAAATATAGAAAGAAGGTAACATCATATAATAGCATCATGAAAATGAAAGCTAACCTTTGCATTTTAACATGTTCGATTTCACCTAAAAACGAAAAGAACTCCTCTATATCCAGCTCGAATGCACTGAGAGAAAGATTGCTGACTTTCATGGTCCTTATTTGGGAAGGAGCAGCAGAAAGTAAAACACCAACCTTGTTTAGAGAGATTGGGGGACTCACAAACAAATAGCTGTTAGGCAAGCCAACTATTCAAGAGTATTGAGTGTAATCTTTAACACCAACAGATTAGACAAAAATAAGGCCATTTGCATTTCTTTTCATATATTGAATGTACTATAAAAAACAACCCAGAATAAACAACCCAGAATGCTTGTTCTCTTAACAACATTGCCACATCTTAAACGCTTCCTAAATTACCAAAAAGAAAAAAAACATATCTCTTGGTCTTAAATACAAGAGTATCATATCAACAAAAAGTATTAGAGCATGTCCCATTTCCAACTCTTCAAACAGCTACTTCTAGTCAATTTGCCTCTTTCTTGGAGATCTTATTGATCCAACACTTCCAATATTGTTCAAATGCTACTCAGCTTGTTTCCTTTCTTCTTGCTTCTTTTTCATGATGTTTGCCTTTTGCTGCTGGACAAAAGAAATGCATCAATCAATCAAATAATCAAATGTCAAATCTTTACATAACAACAGTTTTCTATTATAAAGTTATACCTCTAGTACCGTTATAGTGATAAATTTGCATGATGCGCTCTCCACCTTCTTCACATTGACCACATCGTGGTCAGTATTTCTTAGTATAGAAATGGATTGACTACCTTCCAGTTCAGGCTATTAAGAAGATCAACTCTCAATTTAAAATGACACTTGTAATTATTCGAGCACATAGTCACTTACTTAAAAGTAAGGTCAAGAGTACCTCTCGAGTGGTGGCATTGTTATGATGCATCTTTGTAACAAGTGGGTTGGCTTCTCTTTGTCCCAGTATTTCTTCATCCTGTCCATTAAGAAAATGAAGTCAAAAAATATTAACACAAACAGAGACTAAAGACACAGAGTAAATAAACCTTACATTTTCCTTTTGTTTCAATGGACAAGTTCTTGAGTTGTGGCCTCGTTTGAAGCACAAATGGCATATGAGTTTTTTGCCTTGTCTTGACACTTTGAACCCATTTCTAGATTCTCCTTCCTCTCTTATCCTTTTCCGTTTAGGCCTACCAGGCATAACCTGAGGCATTGGTGCCACTAAAGGTTCTTTATCACTAGAAGGCCAAAGGTTATCACCATTCATTGCTTCCAAGTAGTGACTATATGTCTTTAAATAGCTATCCTTCTTGTACCAGTGGGCGACAAAAGTTTCTATCTCCTCCCCTTTGAATAGAATGACACAGATTGCATGAGGGCATGGAATGCCACTCAAGTCCCACGCCTTGCAAGAACATGAGTTGTTTCTTATGTCGACTACAAATTTGTCATTCCTATGGCGCACTTCAAATCCGTCTTCTCCATTCCAAAGCACATGACAAAAGGCACTTTCCTTTTTATTGCCTTTTATTTTCTCTAATATCCTAGGTGCAATGTCTCTTTTCCATCTTTGACATGCACCTCTTTTCTCATGCATTCTTGTGACAATCTTTTCTCTAATATCCTCAAGCATGGATATGATAGACATGTGTCTAGCTTCCAATATCGATCCATTAAATGCTTATGACAAGTTATTATCCACAACATTTGACTTGCATATAGTTTTAAAGAAAGCCTTGCACTAATATTTTGGAGCAATCCTCATCAAGTCAGCTTTTCCTGTCTTACTCATCTTACCCAATTCTTCAAGATGCTTTTCAAATTGAGGAATTGTAGTTGACTTTGCACACATCCAGAATTGCTTGCGACAATTGTTACCCCAATTCTTCTTACGCCAGTTCGCATAGATATGTCTTGCACATCGTTGGTGCTCAGCCAATGACATCTCCTCCTCGAGTACTTGCACAAGCCTCTACAACGAATCCATGATATTATCATTTATATAATGAATTTACAATATGTCACACATGAAAACTACAAAATGAAGGAAGAGTAATAACATTACCTTCTGTTGATCTGAGATCACTGTGTATCCCATGCCGTCCTTTGTGCCAATGTCATACTTCAAGGCCTCTACAAACCAGCCCCATGAATCCTTATTCTTGACCTCCACAATAGCCCATGCGATAGGTTCATTTGATTATTTGCATCCCTCCCAATGGCAATCAATAACAAGCCCTTTAACATTCCTTTTAAGAAACATCCATCCAACCTTATCAAAGGTCTGCAACCTTTAAGGAATCCCTTTCTTACAGCATCAAAGCAAACATAAATTCGTTGGAATATGGGTCTTGAATTTGGGGATTCTCTTAGAAACTATACCTTCACGGTATTTCGGGGATTTATATGAATAATTTCTTCACAATAACTCCACAACCTACTGAACTCATAGGAATGCATCCCATTTAGTCTTTCGATTACCTTTTCCTTAGTCCTTCTACATTGGTTGATAGTAACATCTAAGCTCATTTGCTCTCGCACAATTCTCTTGAACTCCTCAATTTCATTGAAGGAGCTGCCCTCCACAAACTTAGATAATGCTTTGCCATGTATGTAGATGTGAACCTCCTCACTTGGAAAAGACCAGAGCACGTGTGTTCATCCTTGAAAGTTTTCACTAGAAACAAGCCGATCTTGTTATCTCTAGCCGCATAAATTAACCAATCACAATTTTTAGCCTTACATTTTGCCCTTACTTGCACCTTGTCATTCTTGATAAAATCAATATTAACTCTTCTGGTAGATGCATATTTATTGATAGTTTCCTTAAATTGCTTAGGGCCATCAAATACCATATTTAGTGCAAAGTGAGGTATTTTTGTGGTTTCATCATATTGCACATGTGTGCTCTTCCTTCTAGCAGCCTCTTCTCCCTCTAGTTCTTCCTCATCACTTGTGACAAAGCTCCAATTAGAGCCACTTGAGTCAAAGCATTCAGTCTCAAGCTCAACGTTATCTTCACAATGGATTGCTATAGCCTCTTTCCTCCTCCTTTTTTTTGTTCTACTTCTACATTTATTTCACTAGGTATCTCTACCAACCTAGCAACACCATATGCATTATCTCCTTAAAAGTTCTAATTTTTCCCCTAGCCACTTGAAGTTCTTCTTCTTCATTGTCGATAACCATGGCACCTCAACAAGCTCATCATCATCTTCAATAAGCATTGCAGCTCCCTCATCTTCTTCTACATTCATTAATCCCTTGGCTAACCCATCACCAATGCCAACACTCATGTCTTTGCCATGTTCAATAAATATCTCACATGTACCGAAAATTTTTTCCCAAAATCCTATCATTTCTTGTACCGAAATGTCATCTTCAATTACTCTTAAACCATTCTCAAAATTATTTCCCAGCATTAAGTAGTGGAGTTTCTCAATATTAGAGTAGTTCATATCTTATACCAAGTGCAAAATCTCAAAGTAACTTAATTTGTCTGGATCATAAAGCCACTCACTGCTATAACCATCCACATACTCTATTATTCTATCATGAATAAACTTACTCCCAACCCATAGAGTAAATCGGAACGTCTCATCAGCCATGTAAATCTGCAAAAAATTACGCATAAAAATCATCTAAACTAAAAAAGGAAAAGGACACCAATCAAAATATTTCTATTGTTTATACAATAAGAACAAACAAACATCAAAAGTATAATCTAAAGACAACAAAACAAAGACAAATGGGGGTCACGTCAAAAAATCCATGAATTAGCTACAACCTAAAACTATGGCAAGTTGGGACCACTGTAAATTGCATAACGGGGGTCCCATACAGTGGTCCCAACTGTTATATTTCTATTGTTTAATAAAGCAAAACTTGTCGTTCATTCAATATTATTTCAATACTCTTATAGGGCATTGCATAACACAACATGCTTAAATAAACTATTCACACTTCATGTCATAACCACACATTGTTCAAGCAAGATAAACCGTGCATTATCATCTTCGAGAAAGCCTCGATTAACCCATCCTTGAAGAAAGCCCTAATTAACCGTAAATAACAGACATGGAGGAGCCATTAGGACACATCATCCTTGTAGAACCCCCTCACATACAGACTCAAGTCTTCATTGGAAGCATTATGCCCGAGACAACACTCCGGGCAAAAGGAACTTCTCTTGTGCGACGAGATAGAGTCGTTGTTCAACACAAGCTGAACCTTAAACCTACGTGTATGCCCTAAAAAAATCATGATACCTACTTCTAATGGACCATAACCCTTACCTCCTCCTCCTCCTCCTTCGTGTCTTGATCTTCTTCTTTGTGTCTTGATACAGGTTTTGGGACCAGCTACGGAGGAAAAGAACAATCGCAAAAGCAGAGAGAGGAGCGCTTCTGTGTTTCTTTATTTTGGACGGTGATTTATCTTGTTTTAATGGTAATTCCCATGTGGATTTTCCACATGTCATTTCTATTTTATACTTAAGAGACTAAAAACCACGTAAGCTAATTCTATTAACTTTAACTAATGGAATGACGAAATTGGTCAATTTACAAATTATTTAGAGACTAGATCGGACATTTGTTGATAGTTCAGGGACTAAATTGAGCAAATCGAAAGTCTAAGAACGATATTGAACATTAAATGAAAGTTTATGGACTATTTGTGATATTTTCCCAATTTTGTACAGCTACTAAATTTGTAGTTTTATTTATAATTTATTCCAGAGAATAGAAATAAAAAAAATATTTCTGAAAATAAATTATTTCCAAGAATAGAAATATTACTAAACACACCCTTATTTTCCGGTGCCAAAAGGAAATAGAAAAGCTTTGATTCGCATTTCTTAGTATGGCATAATCACAATTTACGTCAGGATTTTCAAAAACTGCATTTGGATCCACAGAAACTAAATTCTTGCTTTTCCCTCAGGCTGATTATAGTTCTACGTTTTATCATTTTGACTGTGCCTACCTGGAAATTTACGGGGAAAACGTGATGACATCAATGTATTAAAGAAATAAAGCAGGTGTGGAGAGAAGTATGCAGAGAGTCGGGGTGAGCAAGTAGCTCATTTGGCTAAAAGGAATCCATTAATTTACGAGACTTATTGGTGCCAATGTTTAGGAGACCAATGTATTTTTCTTTTTTATTGGACATTTGCAATCACTGTGCAAATCCAGTTGTGAAAAGCGTAACTTTTGTAAATCTGAATGTGAACCGTGAATCTTAATTATGAATTTGCAATAAGAAATGAATACTAATTTTTCCTAGCAAATATTATAAAGGTAAGGTAGAAATCACAATCGCACACAAATTTCAGAAAGGAAACTGCAACTTCTCTGAAAAGACATGTATTACTGTAGAGCCTGCCTACCGAAAGGCACATAGATTCCGCCAATTAGAAATTTTAAAACTGATGTCCCCAAACACCTAAATCCGAATTTTATTTGTGAGCGTTAGCCGGAGAAAATCATTAAAAAAGGAGAAAATTACACAAAATTCCTTCAAACTTTGGCCGTGGAAAACCATCAAAGTCGCTGGGATATTCTCTAGATAGTACAAAACAAGCACTTGTGGATAAAAAAGTATTTTCTTTTCATTTGTCTAACCTCTTACATCCTTGAAAGAGGTTATCGGGTGAAGCCATTAAGGGGAAAATGCAAAAAAAATCATAAACCTATTGTATTGGTACCAATTCAGTCCAAACATTTCAATTGGATCAATTCAGTCATAAACCTTTTCATATTTATATCAATTTTGTCCATCTAGCCAATTTTGGTTGTTCGACGCTAATATGAACGTTGATCATTCGACCAACGCTCACGTGGTAATTTTTTAATAATTTTTTATTTTTTTCAAAATTTTTATTGATTTGTTCCTTTTCCTTTTCCTTCTTTTTCCCTCTCCTTCCTCCTTGGATCCCTGCGGTGGCCAATGAGGCTCTGACTATCACGCCCCAATCCTCCAGAGCATGTGCCCATCCCTCCTTGGTCGATTAAATTAGCGACGTCCCAGGATGCGTCGCCGACCCATTCCTTTTAATATGCATGCGGAAGCGACAATATAAATCCTTAGACAACAATCAGATGGGACAGAAAAATAGGACAAAAATTTCAAACCAAAACAAACCTTTTATAAACAAAACCTTTTCTACAACGTCCTCCTCGGGGATAAACAAGGAAGCATCATTAGGCGATTTAAGCATGGCGTCGGGGTGGTGGTTTCCCGCTAGCATCACCAGGGGTTTACGGCGCATTGTCGGTGCAAAACTATTTACAAGACCAAACTATTTATAAAAAGGTCGGCTCATTCCGAAGGAACTGTCCTGTGACGTACTAGTCAGACCCGTTTGCCGATTCTGGTCTCTTCACCTTTCCAAACTCCGGAACTTCAAGTCTTCCACGACCACCATCTAGGGACCTGAAAATAGTTATACAATAACCAGTGAGACAAAGTCTCAGCGAGTTCTACCCCCTAAGACTCGATCAGTAAACCAATACACTACGGGCTGCCTAAGCATACACGGTTAGATGGCTTACCTTGGCCTCAGATTTCACCTACAAGTCAGTACAATTCACAATAGGCACCCAATCAATCAATCGACCTAGTCGATTACATGTCAATCGCACCATACATTTCCGCGATAGAATATCTAGTCGTGAGCCACGTTCGTTCTCCCGAATGACATCCCAAGTCTCCGAGCCCACATGCATTCTCTAAGACGACCTCCTCGCCAAGACGACATACTTAACCATTGGACTCACGTGCATTCTCTCAGGCGACCTCTTCGCCAAGGTGATGCATCAAATCACCAAGCCACGTGTCCATTTAACGATGCCTAGGCTCACGTGTATTCTCTTAGGTACAAAATCACCAAAGTGACGCATCATATTACCAAGCCCATGTGCCCATTTTACAATGCCATACTCTGTCACCGAGTCACGTGCATTCTCTAAGAGGACATATCGGGTCTCCAAGCCACGTGCATTTTCTAAGGCTACCTTTTCGCCAAGATGACATATCCAATCACCGAGCCACGTGTCTTCCCCAGGTGACATTCCAATTCACCTAGCCACGTGCATTCTCCAGGTGATTTACCAACTCACTTTCGATATTGACAACCGATACCCGACCAATTCTTAATCACATAGCCAAAATTGAATTATTTAAGAGCATAAATTAAAAAATGCACAATTAAATCAATTCGATACGATTTAAAGCTCAAATAAATAAATTGACTACACCACGAAAATTAGCACGAAATTCCAGTCACTGACCATCCCGGTTGAATTTTCGGAAAAATAAATAATTAAATAAATAATTTCAAAAATTAAATAAATAATTACCAAAAATCCAATTTAGGCCCGTAATGCCTAATTGGAAGCCGAAACGGACTGGGAAAAATCCCGAGACATGTTCAATAAATAATAGGACGTGTCTACATGCTAATGGCTAAGTCTAACCACCTAACATGCCTTAATAAGTACTAATTTAATTAATCTAAACTAATCTAACCTCTTAATCATGCTTAATTAACACTAATCAACCCTTAAGCATCATTAGCAAACTAAATAAGGTTTAGTGAGTTAAACTCACATGATTAAAGATCCGCTCAGATCAAATCGATGAGCATGCGACGAGGGTTGATCCTCTCTAAATGGGCCCATCAATCGGGGGACGGCCAAAACGCCATAAAAACCCGCAAATCCTTTGTTGTAATTTAGCCATCGATCGAGGTTGAACCGAACGGACACGACACGGCTGATTTGAACACGGCTCCAGTTTCTTGCCGGTCACGGGTGGAGGTGATACATGCCACGACTGAAATGGCCTTGAGTCGGGCCTAGGTGAACGGATGGTGGGGACAGCTTCAAGTTTGTTGGGTTTGGCTAATGGTTCGGTGGAAAGCCTGCACGTGCAACACCTGAAGCCGAAGCAGCCCAACGCGTGCTAACCGAGAGAGAGATAGGGACGTCCGCCGCAGAGAAGATGCGAGACATACGGACAACAAAATAATAAAGAAGGGAGAGGGACCGCAGCTTCTGTGGGTCAGAACGTGCAAGAAAAATAAACAAATAAGAGAGATGAAGCAGACGGCTCGGTGGGGCAGGAAGCACGGAATTGGACTGGGCAGCCAAGAAAATCAAACGAAAAGAGAGAGAGCGTCGACTTCGTGGGCAGCAAAACCGGTCAAGGACACGTGCAGGGAACGACGAATAAAAGGAAGAGAGAGAGACCAATAATGAACGTCAACCAAGACAAAAATGAAAACAAGCGTTGAGGATTAAGGGGAATTGCGGGGCAGCACCAAAGGGGATGACGCCGTTTACTGGATAGAAGAGATAGAAGTTGTCGGCCAAAAGAGAAAGAGATTACACGAGAGAGAGAGAGAGGAAGAAGACGTGGACAATTTGGATGGGCAAAAAGGGGCCCAATAGTCAACAATCTAAACAAGAGAAGACTAAAATTGTGGGGTTGTCGGCTGAGGGTGATGCGCGCAAACGCAAGAGAAGAAATAGAGAGGAAACGTGCGGGTGAGATGGGGCAACGTCGGCCAGAGGGGCACACGCCAAAAGAGAAAAAGAAATAGAGAGGGGGTACGTGCATGGGTGCATGGATCCAAGAAGAAGAAGGAGAGACTAGAACAAAACCAATTTGGAATTTTGTCCAACTTCAACACGAAAATAATTGGTCACCCAAGGCCAATTTCGACTTCGGTTGCACAATTGAAGTCCAGGATAAGACAATCTCTCTAACCCACAAATTTCTCTCAAATCCGGATCTTATTTTATTTTTCTCAGTATCCGATTTTCTGAACAAATAAATCTAGTTGGGGTCCAATTTGAATGCAGAAAAAGCCTAAACAACTTCCATTCACCAATTTGTTTATCTTGAGATGCCAAAAATCCCTTCAAATCGGCCAATCTGAATTTCTGTTAGTTTTTCGAATCGTCCATTCGATTTTCCGTAAAAATCTCGAACTCGCCGGAATTTCCTCGAAAGGTGTGTCAATGTTCCTAGAATGACTTATGACAGGACTTTCAATTTCCGAAATCGAATTCAAATTGCGGTTATTTTCAACCAAACACACTTTTAGTGTGATCCTACCTACTTGGGTAGTTTTTAGGAATTTTTGGTGCAATTGACCCGTGGTCGATTTTCTTTGAACCACAATAAACCCTTTCGACACATTGGCGACTCTCAGTGGTAGTGAAAATCTCGAGATTTCAAATACGGACACAGGGCACCCAAAACGATAGAAAATCGGTTTAGTGCCGTTCGTCGAGAATTTTGCAATCAGGTGGAATCACCCACACTTTTATCGCCATCTTAGTCGAATCGACCTATCTCCGGTCTCTGATCGATTTTTAATTATGCCGCAATGACTCTTGCAGACTAACACGATCGAGTAGTCGATTCCTTCTCGAATTCTCAAGTCTATTGCGTTTAAAATCCCTTAATGGCTTCACTCGATAAGTCAGTTATCTCATGAGTGGCCAACTTAGAGAAGAACACTATAGTCGCGTTGACGAAAAGCCCATCTTATCCAATCGAAATCAGAACTTGAAAATCAGGATGTCACACTGACAAGGCTTGTTGACCATTGGGCAAGGGCCACGAAGCCTATGCCGACAACTATCGAGGGTTGTGGTCCTTGCCTAGGGCCACGAGTAAGGCCAACCTTGCTCTGGCCTTGCTAGAGCCTCGTCGGCCACTGTGGGGATCCAAGGAGGAAGAAGAGCAAAGAGAAAAGAAAAAGAAAAAAATATTTAAAAAAGTTAAAAAATTGTTACGTTAGCTGTGGCACCCCCAAAACCCGGTAGGGTCACCACAGATACTATGCGAAAGAAACTAAGGCAAAAACAACTTATACGACGATAGAAGAAAGAATTGAAATTCATGCCGGGGCTTAGGCGTAAAATTTTTTTTTTTTTTTTTTTTTTTTGAAAAGGCTTTAAGGATTTGCGCAGCTCATAGCGCAAATAAGAGGCGAGTCTCACCAACACTTTACTTCCCTCACGACGGCACAATGCACACCAACTATTTCGATTAAATGAAAACACAAGGCCGAACCACTTTTATTTACATATATATTTTACGAAGGGTAACACGGGTCGGTACAAAAAGGTAGGCCAAGACTCATCTATATGCTCGGCCTTCAACCTCAAAAAGAGACACACGACCCTCAAAATAGAACGTGTAAAGATCTCCCCTCGGACTACTCATGTCGGCCATCCAAAAAGTTGCCAACTCCTATTCCACGTACGCGAGCCATCACACCCATCCCGGTGCGTCGCGATGGGGGTGGCAAAGATCCCCATCATGACTCCGTCACGGCGGATGTGAACGGACACGTACTCCCGGATAACTAGGCCTTCGATAGACCCACGTCATAGGACACGATCGCACGTACACGGATGAAAGTCGGGCCCGGCAGGTGGGACAGCCGATCTCGCCGCCTCGACCTCCACATCGACGGAAGGCCGAAACACTCCCCGCGTGACAGCCGGGAGGCATCGTGCTAATCTGAAATGTTGGTCCCGAAGGGGTGAGTACAACCACTCAACAAGTAAAGGAATCCAATCACCAATCAATGCATTTAAACAGTACAAACATTTACATCATACAGGTCATTCATGCATTCCAACGTACTTACCTTGAAGCCATGTACATGCCATCATACGTCATCATCACAATCATAATATAGACTTCGAATGATCATCATCATCATACCATATGATCCATACATGTCATCATGTCATCATATTGTGATATCATAGGTGAGTATCGTCATACCATGTCATATCACATGTACATGTCATCATCATGTTATGTCATACATGCATGTCATCATCATCATGTCATATTACACTTGCATGTCACCATCATGTCATATCACATATGCATGTCCTCATCATCATATCATATCACACATGCATGTCATCATCATGTCATATTACATATGCATGTCACCATCATCATGCCATAAGTGGTCATCATCATGTCGTATCACACATGCATGTCATCATCATGTCATATTACATATGCATGCCAATTTCCACTTTGAATTTCTCAATTGATCATCACATCTCCCTTCCTCGGGATCATCCATCCCATACTTTACACTCGCACCCTATTCGGGCCTTGCGAGAAGAACCTCCGGAATTATGCCAATCATGGCCACCGGGCATCCGGCACCCCCACCGCTCCGGGCATCTCGCACCCCAACTGGCATCACGAGGTATCCCCTCGGGCAAAGACCTCCGAGGCTTCCGGCACCCTACCATCCCGGGCATCCCGACACTCCTGTGGGTCATCCGGCCATGTATCTCTATACATTCCGGCCATTATCATCCTCCCCCAACAATATCCTCAATTACCATGGATCATGTTTGCCAATTATGTCTCAATTTATCATGCACATGATGTCATGGCAAAACAAGATCATCTTTGTACTTGTACATGCATCATCAAGCATTTACACATACATGCAATATATGCAATCACTCATATAAATTAAATTCTTATGGGGTTATATGCCACTAATAATATACTTACCACATGCATTTTAAATTATATAAATTCCAAATTATTCTATTTTGCAATTAATTAAATAATCACACAAATCCCAAAATTCATGAAATTAAAGCATATAATATCCTAATACAATAAAATAGAAATTTCTGCAGAAAACACATAGTCAAACAATTTCTACACAATAAACAACATTTCCACTATTTCCGTACACAATTCCGGACAAGGGCAGAACGCACAGTTTTCTTGATAAGTCAATTAAAATACCCATATGACCTCAGAAAATTATGAAATTTTACCAGGTTATAGTTAAGACATTAAACTAGATTTTTCAAGAAGGAATCTAGGCCATATTCATTTTAGATAAACTTTTATAGGTCCACGAAGCTTCTGGTCGAGTTACCGAAACACCCAGAGTACTATGTCCGAAATATGGAGATTTGACCTACCTACACTTCTTCGTTTTCTCTGAAATTTGGATATGTTTTACTCCTAAGGATCCCCTACAACTTTCATCAAGGAACTTAGGCCAAACTACCAAGGCAAAACCTTCATATGGGTCCACGAAGTCTCGGGTATCCCACATCACAACTCCAGTTTCATCGTCTTCAAGATCAGGTTGGTTTCCTAGTCTAAACTTGTTCTTTTTGCTTCAAATTCGAGTATGTTCATCCTTAAGATGTGCTCTACAAGTCTCATGAAGAAGTCGAAGAGAGATTCATAGTAGAAATCAACATGCAAACACAAATCCACCTCAAGGTCAGAGAAACGGTTCTAGATCTGGGGTCTCCGAAAAATAAGGCTTTGACCCCTCAAATCTCCATCATTTTTCACGAAATTTCAGTATGTCATAGTTCAAGGTGTTAGCTACAACTTTCATGAAGATATCCAAGCCAAAATCGAACTCCAAACATGCATGCAAGCCCCCACAAGTTTCTGACTTCAGTGATCCGTGCGAAAACAGCATGCACCTCCAAGAACAAGCCATCCTTACCCATTTCGTGCATTCCAAAACAACAAAAACACAACCAACATGCAAAGCACACATGCAAAGTGAGATGATGGACCCTAAACTTGCCTCAAACACGAGGAGAAACGACGACGAACGGCGAATGGACGGGCGGCGTGCGGCGGACGGACGGCTCCCTCTCCTCGCGCGAGCCTCCTTGCTTCTTCCCTTTCTCTCTTCCTCCCTTTCTCTCTCTCTCTCTCTCCCTCTCTTCTCTCGCACGACACTCTCTCTCCTCTCCCCCATCCGGCCAACCCTTTTCTTTTTGATTTCCCAAAGGCAATGATTGCCTTGAAGACTCTAATGCATGGGTACCAAATGGCCCATGCATTAGGACACTTGGGGAGGGGCATGCAATTTGAATCCCTCCCCCTCTTCGTGCGGCCGAAAAGGCCCAATGGGCCTCATGGGCTCGGCCCATATGGCCCACTTTAGGCCCTCTATCCATGGGCCTAAAGTCCAAGCTATTGGGCCTAAGGCCCAATCCAACTTCCTTTTTCCAATTTAATTAAAAACTAACAATTAATTATACCTAATTAAAATTCTATAACATTTAATCTATAACAAATTAATCTATAACAAGCATGGCAACACATAATTTATCCTTATAAATTATCTTATACTTTAATTTAAATTGAAAACACAAGGCACAAGCACAAGGCACAAAGCACAAAGCCTTAAGAAAGAACTAAGGCTAAAACACAAACCAATAGGTAAATTCATTACCTATTTAAAAGCTCTAGGGCACCTTAGGGCTTGCCCTTGATTCCTAGGATGCCACATTAGCGTTGGTCGAATGGCCGGTGTCCACGTCAATACTTCCAAAATTGACTAGATGAACTGAACTGATATCAATATGAAAATATTTAGGACTGATTTGATATCAATGCAATAGGTTTAAGCATTTTTTGGTACTTTTTCCCTTTGATAGGTAAGAGTCTTGAGCTTCCCAAACTTCATAGTTTTCTCTCTCCATTAACTCATTATCGCTTGCTTCATCATAACATTTGTTATTCTTTATAGTGACTGATTCAAATATGGCCATTAGAGATGTTATTTCGGGTTCCTTCTTGTAGGTCCTTTTTGATAGGTTTAGTTCTCAGGCATTGAATTATGTGCATCGAGAAGGAATCAGCACCACCCTCCTTGATGAGTGGAAGGGGATGCTGGTCACAATCAAAGTAATGCTAGATAATGGAGAGGAAAAGCAACTGAGCGGTAATTGTCGGTGAAGCTGTGGCTAAACAACTTTAGGGATTTGGCCAATGACATGTAAGGCTTGCTCGATGAGTTTGAGATGGAACCCGCTCAGGCCAAGTCAGAGGCAGAATCCAGCACAAGGAAGTTATTTTTCTTAAAAGTCTCACGTCTGCCATGAAGTACTTTCATTTAAAATTGCAAGAACGTCGTCATACAATACCATTCGCAATCCAATTATCTTAGGTAGGCAAGTCTTGTCATTATATCCCCACCAAGCTGCTAGAGCTCTTGTCATAATTAATCTTCACAAAGCCTAGCTCAGGTTACTCTACAGACCTTGCCTTTCGTCCACCAATCATGACTTAGCTCTCTTACATTTTTAACAGGCAACAGAGTCTAAAAGAGCTTTTTCTAAACTCTGTAGTGACAGTTCCAGTATGGAGTGATTTATGTTTAAGAGTTTTGCATTTCGAGTGTTCCAAATATACTAACAGGTGTAGGCAATCATTCTTAAGCGTTATCAACCTGTACCAAGTCATTCGATCTCCTAACATCACATTTGTAGAATACCAGCCCGTACGAATAAGTGTCCATCGCCAGTGTCTCCCATACTTGTTAATTAACATAATCATAGGAATTTTCTAGTCATCAAAAAATAAAAATCATCAACAGGGTATCCCGATTCCTTTTTTTGTTGCAGTCAATTAGGTGTGTGTATAATTTTGTTCGATCGCTCTTGCAATTCTTCATTATGCATGAAGGATCATTTTATTTAGGACTAATTGCTCATCTTGTTTCAGACTTTTGGATGAGAAATATGAGGACGGTGGAAAGACTATTAACAGTGGAGGATGTAAGAAGCATGGAGTATTATGTTTCCTTTGTCTCTAATTTCTATTTGGATGAGAAATATGAGGGACATGGAAAGATTATCAAGTGGTCTTCGCAGAAATCTCTCCTCTCTCAAACAACTATCTTTTATAGTTTTCGGTACTTGCCAGAGGATGGCTTTGCTTCCTCTTTCAAGTATTTGGTATAATGCAATGTAAAATTCTAAAAGATCAATGCTCAAAACTCAACGGCGACTATTGGCACCTCATCCAAAAAATCTCACTCATTGTAATTGATTGAGTTCGGATTCAATAAGAAGATTTCTCTCCGATGTCTAATTTTTATTCTTCTTCGGACTTCTTTCTCTCTTCCACACTTGTCGTTATGTTACTACTGCTACTCAAAAATCCATTTCTATTACGAATCCTCAACTCGACGCTAGGAAGTTCATGTTTGTCCATGGACAAGCTTCACATAATTTGCCACAAACCAGCTAGACTTTTGGGTTGCTCTGTTTTGTTTGATAGGAAGCAGACAATTAAACGGTTATAATGCTAACGTGGTCCGGCAAGTCCACCATTGTTTCACACGAGGGACTATTCCTCAAAACAAATAATACTTGCATGGGCTCGTTCATTGTGACATCCCCCCTTCTCCCCCTCTCTTTTGTCTTCTTCTTCTCTCTCTCCTCCTTCTCCGATCCATTCCCCCTTCCCCTTTCTTTCTCTCCCTTTCTTTTCTCCCCTTTTCCCCTCATGCTACCTCGTTCGGTCCCCTTCTTTTGTCCTTTCTTCTCTCTCCCTCTCTCTTCTTTTCCTTCCCTCTCTCTCGGCTGAACTTCCCTTCTTCTTCTTCTTCTTCTTGCTGGCTGTCGCTTCACCCACCAGCACCATCGCCGCTCCACGCCCAACTCCCCCTCACCATCATCATCACCACCTCTTGGCCTCCCCACCTTCGGCAGACGGGATTGCGTGGCGCCACGGCAGGAACTGCAAGGGCCGCGTCCCCATCCACGGTCCCCTTGGCCATGAGCTTCAAGGGCCGTCGCGCCGCCGCTCGCCCGACATCACCGCTCGCTCATTGCCTCTTGCCACCGCTCGCTTAGCCGTCCGTGCTGCCGTTGCTTCAAGCCGCCGCGAGCCACCGCTCGAACCGAGCCTCCCCCCGGCCGTGAGCTTCAAGAGCCGCCGCCACCGTCATCGAGCCTCCGTTTGAGCCACAAGTGTCGCGTTCTCGACGCCGTTGCGCCGCCATCACCGCGGGCTCGCCGTCGCCAGTAATCGGTGAGTCAACTGTGCTTGTTTTGCAGTATATCCCACTGTCAAAGATCTTTTCTGAAATTTCAGCGCTT
Source organism: Eucalyptus marginata (assembly GCA_014182565.1). Classification (NCBI taxonomy): domain Eukaryota; kingdom Viridiplantae; phylum Streptophyta; class Magnoliopsida; order Myrtales; family Myrtaceae; genus Eucalyptus; species Eucalyptus marginata. The sequence goes on along the minus strand of CM024586.1, from coordinate 13,208,455 downwards.
GTTATGTTTCTCTTTCAACGATCTTTTTTTTTTAATGCCCTAGCCTCGTGACTTAAATTCTCTCAACTGTGCTTGTTTTGCAGAATATCCCACTGTCATCTTTATTTGGCAAAATCTCTAAGGAGGATCAAATGCAAATGCTGTTGAGGTAGGCAAATGATGTGCTTATGTTTATCTTCTGCAACCTGACAAAAGAAGACAAAAGGCTATTTATTTTGGTAGGTGTACCGATAATATCGGTGTAAACAGCAGCTACTGTAAAGATGCACAAAGTAGCATTTAAAACAAGTGTTTTCAAGTTGGTGAATGTGACAACTAAATTTGAATGAACCCTGCAGACTATAATTTATTTAAACCTGATTCCTTGTCAAAGTTCATAGTTTATCTTCTTCTTCTATTTAAATTGCCACACCATCTCAAAGCGCATTTTCTTTTTCTCTGTTATCAAGGAAAGACACAGATGAGCAATCAGGTAGACTATGCTCTGTCGGTATGTTAAGTGATCATGAAAGCCTCACTTTTGCCACAATGAATTTCGATTTAAGATTGTGAGAAGGCCGTTCATCCAGTACCACTTGAAACCATTTATCTAGGGTAGGCAAGTCCTATCACTATAACCTCGCCAAGCTGCTAGAGCTCCTGTCATGGACAAGACAAGATGCAGGCACTATCATCGCTAGTGGGTTATCCTAGTGACCTCGGATGGGGGAATATCAGCTTGTACCAGGAGGAGTGAGAAGTGAAAAAGAATTAATTTGCGTCCTACAAAGGCTCTGTCCTTTCATTTGCTCTCTTTCGCTTTTGCTTCACTATCTAGTCATAACATACAGTCCAGTCGAGTCACGGTCTTCTTGAGTTTTATGGTTTATTTACATGAACAAAGCACTCGTGGATAGAAAGCATCATTGAAAGTCTTCTCCTTTATTGAAACTTTTTGGTAGGTGAACCTCACGGTCTTCTTGAGTTTTATGGTTTATAGTTTTCTCTCTCCGTTAATTCATTATCACTTGGCTTCACCATGACCTATGCTCATCTCTTGGCTCAATAGTGTTCTCTTCCTGCTCATTCGAAGCTAGAGCTCGTGCTCAATAGGGTTCTCCTCCTACTCGTTCGAACCTAGAGCTCGTGCTTGTTGGATCGTTGTAATTGATCTAATCACATTCACTGGTCTGCTCCAGGAAGTCTACTCGGAACAGGTAAGTAATATCTATCTATTTGCTCTCTTTTTCGTCCCCAAACTGATGCATCTAGAACTTTGCAACCTAAAGCATATGGTGGTTTGATCTTCACCCCCCAAAAAAAAAAAAAAAAACGTCTTTGATGTCTCCACATGGTCATCCTCATTGAAGGAGGAATCGGTAATCTTCTTATATCTTATGTACAAGCCTATATTGATCGCATACTCACCAATAAAGCAAAAAAAAAAAAAAAAAAAAAAAGACAAAAGCATTGAAATTTCAAGGATACTAACAACATATGGATGCGAAAAATGTCAACAAAACACTAATATGCACTGAAGTTTTTGACAAATATAGGCGTGTGCTCTAAGTCGGTCGTATAAAGAAAATTCAAATTTTATCCTCTGTTTTGGATGCCCACGAGAAAAGTCTCGATATGAAGAAAAAGAAGAACAATTGACGAACAATTGACGAAACAAGCACCTGTGGACAAAAGCTATTTTATTTTGATTTGTCTAACCTTTGGTGTGCATTCCTCGAAAGTCTTGGTCTTTTTTATGTCCTTTTTGGTAAATGAACGTGTTGATCTTCCTGGACTTCATAGTTTTCTCTCTCCATTGACTCATTTTTACCTCGCTTCAACATAAGACCTCTGTTGTTCTCTACAGTGACTGATTCAATCATGACAATGGGAGAGATCGTTTTGGGTTCCTTTATGGGTTCCTTCTTTCAGGTCCTATTCAGCAAGTTGACTTCTCTCGCATTAGTCTATGCACAACATGAACGAATTAGCACCGCTCTCCTCAAGGAGTGGAATGAGATGCTGGGCACAATCAATGCAGTGCTGATTGATGCAGAAGACAAGCAACTCAGCGGTAACCCTCTAGTGAAGCTGTGGCTAGATGATGTTAGGGACTTGGCCTATGATATGGAAGACTTGATTGATGAGTTAGTGATCAAAGTCGCTCAGGTTAAGTTGGAGGCAGAATCCAACACAAGCAAATGTCTGGAAAAATGGAAGTTCTCTTTCTTTGGCCGAGATAAATCGTCCGGATCGAATCCAAACCTGGGCTCACTCATGTTTGAAACCAAGGTACAAGAGATTAGTGGCAGGTTGAAAGTGATTGTCACTAGGAAGGCTCGTCTAAGCTTAAGAGAGAATGTTGTGGACAGATCCAACTACACAAACAAAAGGGATCTAACCACTTCTTTGCCAGAGCCTCAGTTTTATGGTAGAGAGAAGGAAGAAGCACAAATACTCAAACTATTGATTAGTGAAGTCGAAAATTCCAATGCCATGTTGAGCATGATCCCCATAGTTGGGATGGGTGGTGTTGGAAAAACGGCCTTGGCGCAACGGTTGTATAATGATGTTAGAGTATATAGCTATTTCGAGAAGAGAGCGTGGGTTTGTGTGTCAGATGTTTTTGATGTTCTTCACATAACAAAAACTATTTTGCGGTCAATCACTGGGTTGTCATGCCAGGGTGAAGATCTTAACGGGCTTCAAGTTAAGTTGAAGGGCCATCTATCTGGGAAGAAGTTTCTTGTGGTTTTAGATGATATATGGAATGAGAAATACGAAAAATGGACTGCCTTCTTGAAGCCATTTGAAGCGGGGGCTAAGGGGAGTAAGATCATCATCACGACTTGCAACCTTGCTTGTTGTTTCCATAACTAGAGCATCACCCTATCATTTGAAGGAATTGTCCTTTGATAATTGTACAAGCTTATTAGCCTTTCATGCTCTTGGAGCAACAAATTTTGAGAGCCATCCGGATTTTAAAACAATAGGTAAGAAAATAGCTGAAAGATGTAAAGGTTTACCTTTGGCAGCAAAGATGCTAGGCGGTGCCCTACGTAATAAAAGGAATCCCAATGAATGGGAAGATACCTTAAATAACAGAATATGGGATATTCCGATGGCAGAGAATGATGAGGTTCTCCCCGTCTTGAACTTGAGTTATGTCCATCTTCCTTGCCATTTGAAGAGATGTTTTACTTATTGTGCAATATTTCCCAAGGATTACGAAATTGAGAGAGATGAGCTGGTACTCTTATGGATAGCCGAGGGCTTTTTAGATAGACAAAAAGTAAAGGGGAATAATTTCATATTAGGACGAAATTACTTTGATGAGTTAGTATCCAGATCATTTCTTCAACAATCAAGTGTTAACGCATCTAAGTTTTCAATGCATGATCTTTTGAATGATCTAGCAAAGTCAATTGCAGGAAGTGCATACTTTAGCTCTGGGGAGTCTCACTTGGTAGCTAATGAAGAAGACACATCTCTTGGGAAAATTCGTTATGCATCATTCATCTCATCGCATTTTGCTACATCAAAATGCTTAAGAGAATATCACCGAATGAAGGTACTAAGAACTTTAATGCTACTGCACAATGGATTTAGAGGGGACACTTTCTCTATTTCCAACAAGGTGCTACATGACTTGCTAACGGAATTGAAGTACTTGAGGGTGCTCTCAATATGTCATTGTGACATTGTAGAGGTACCAAATTGCATTGGTGATCTAAAACATCTTAGATATCTCAATTTCTCATACACTGATATCAAAAGGCTACCTGAATAAATTGTCAGCCTGTGCAAATTACAAGTTTTGATTTTAAGAGGTTGTCAAAAACTTTCGAAGTTGCCTCAAGGCATCACAAAATTGGTCAGTTTACAGTTTCTTGATGTTAGAGATACGAGGAGTCTTAAAGAGATGCCGTTGGGTATCGGTAATTTAAAAAATCTTATTATCTTGTCCAAGTTTGTGGTACGACCAGAGAAAGGGTCACAGTTAGAGGAGTTAAAGAATTTGCCACATCTTCAAGGAGAATTATTCATATCAGAATTGCAAAAGGTGGAAAAAGTTAGAGATGCAATTGATGCTAATTTGCATCAAAAGCAAGGCCTTACCAACTTATCCTTGCATTGGGATGAAAATTTGGAAAATCTCCAGAATCATGAGCGGGAAGCACAAGTGCTTGACTTCCTACGACCTCACATTGATCTTGAAAATCTCAATATTTTGAACTATGGTGGTGCAAAATTCCCGTCATGGTTAGGTGGTCCATCCTATTCTAAGATAGTGTCTTTGTGCTTGCGGGGCTGTCCTAATGTTATATCACTTCCCCGCTTGGACAACTACCTTCACTGAAGGAATTATCTCTTGAAGGTCTACACGCAATAAGAATGATAGGCTCTGAATTTTATGGAGATAAAAGGCCTTTCTCATCCTTAACAACTTTGAAGTTGAAAGAGATGTTGTCATGGAAGAATTGGTCTCCTTATGTTGGGGGCCCAAAAGAAGAAGTCTCATTCTCCTGTCTTCAACATCTTGTTGTCCGGAGTTGTCCTTCATTGATTAGGACGTTACCTCGTCAACTTGATTGTCTCATAAAACTTGAAATCCATTCATGTCCGCATTTGAATAATTCAACGAATGAGGTTTGTTTTCCATCTCTCCGTGAGTTATACCTTGAGGATTGTAACAAGGAAATCTTAAAGAGCTTGGTCAACCTAACTTCTTTGACTATTCTCAAAATTGAAAATCTTGCCGAGCTTGTTTGCTTTGATCATGTGTTTATGAGGTGCTTGGTCAAGCTAAAGCAGCTTCATATAGGACGGTGTGACAAGCTTACATACTTGTGGCAAGATGAAAGTATAATGCTAAATCTTACTTGCCTTCAAGAATTAGCCATTGAAAGCTGCCCTCGATTCACATCTTTTGTGGTAGGAGAAGGAGAAATAGAGTTGCCGTGCAACTTTGAAAGGATGGAATTGAGTAATTGCATAAGTTTAGAAAAGCTTCCAAGCAAGATGCACACATTCAAACATTTGATCATTAGGAGGTGTCCAAAAATCTTGGGACCAACCATTCCTCTAGATGACCCTAACAACAATAACCCGATATCTCAACTTGAGTATCTGCGGATTGTAAATTGTGATTCTCTAATATCTTTTTTGTTTGCCAACAATAGACTTACTGCTTTGAAGAAACTTTGTATTTGTGAGTGCGAGGGAGTGGAGTCGGTGGAAATGATCACCATAGAATCACTCAAAGAAATGACAATTGATGGCTATCCAAATCTAGGAAGCCTACCACAGTGCCTCAAAACGCTCTCCCATCTCGCTTATTTGGATATAAGTAATTGTCCAGCATTGGAGATAGAGGAATTCCCTTCCCTTCCCATCACCCTGTCATGTCTTATAATTAGTAATTGTCCGAAGATAAAGTCTCTACCAAATCAGTGGCATCATCTTACATCCCTCGAGACGCTATTCATCGAGGATTGCGAAAATATCAAATGCTTCCCCAAAGGAGGTTTGCCTCCCAATTTGCATCGCCTTTTAATAAGAGGGTGCAAGAATCTGAAGCAGCCAATGAGAGAATGGGGCTTACACCTACTCACATCCCTCCGGTGTATGTTAATTGACTTTTGCATGGGAGGGGAGGGAGAGAAGGTATGGTTTCCTTCGGAGGACAGGGATGCGTGGAGTCTTCTCTTTCCTTCCTCTCTATTGTATCTTCGCATTTGCAATATGTGGAATGTTGAAAGACTATCAAGCGGTCTTCTCAACCATCTCTCTTCTCTCAAACATTTATGCATCGACTCTTGCCCAAAGCTGAGGTACTTGCCCGAGGATGGCCTCCCTCCCTCCCTCCAAGAATTGTACATAGAGAAATGTGAGATTCTGAAAGATAGATGCTCAAAACTCACTGGCGACTATTGGCCCCTAATCCAAGAAATTCCTCTCATCGAGATAGATTGGGTGCGGATCCAATGAATTGATTCTTCCATGCACCGCCAGCTTTCTCGGATTAAGGGTAAGTTTTTGGTTTTGAAGGCATCAATTTTGATTCTGCCTCCTCTATTCGATGCGTAATACAAATTGATATTTTGTCATAAAGATATTTCCCATGAATTTCCAAAAACAACCCACTAAGGTCAACGAATGACAATTCGTTGGGTTTTTTTTGTCCAGCAAACAAACTCAGTACTCATCCATTACTTCCAATTTTGACAACACGTCCTCTTCCTAGTATGCAAAGCTACCCAATGGGCATAAACATTTGCTTTTCACGAAATACGACTACAATTTAGAGCTGAAAATTGATCTTTAGTCGCTTGAATCCCAGTAGAGCTTCCTTTAGTCTTTAGTTGTACTGCTTGCGAAAGTTGATAATATCCTTGGATACCACAGCTGCATCTATCTCCACTACAACCTTGGGCCAGCTTCTCTTTTGCCACTGCAATGCTCTTTCCAACAAAAAGTAATTCAGCCTCCTCTGCAAATCTAACTTGCACCACCACATCCCTGCGGGTAACCATGTCCCCTGCCTAATTTGTGGCCACAATGCCTGTTGTTAGTTTGTTCGTAAAACATAGAAAAAGTGCTTTAGTAAATAGTTTGTTTCTTAAAGACAGTGTATTCATGCCTCAAAGTCCAATTCCATCTTCCCAACAATCCCAGCAACAGCATGTTTCGTTTCTTTAATGTCAGACCCATCGCAGTTGATATTCACAGAACCTAGCTTAGGTTTTACTACACGCCCGCCTTTCATCCATCCACCGATGACATAGCTCTCTTATATTCTTGCAGGCAACACACTTTGCAAAATTGTTTTTCTTATCTCGTATTACTCGATGGTCTCGTGGATCTCGGTGATTTATGGTTAAAAGTTGCTGCATTCGGAGCTTTCCAGTTACACCAGGTGATGGCAATCATTCTTAAGAGTTATCAGCCTGCACTAATCATTTGATCTCATGACCTCACATTCGTAGAATATCAAGCCTGAACCGATAAGTCACCATCACTGGTGATTAGTGTCTCCCATACGTGTGTGCTAACATAATCGTAAGAGTTATTCAGCGAAAAAAAATCATCCAAAGGGTCACTAATTGCTGAGAAAAGGAAAGCGAAGGATCCTGGTTCTTATCTTGTCTGTTCATTTTTTGTTGCTGTCGGGTGGATATGCATATAATTCTTTTTGTCTGATCACTCTCAAAGTTGTTCATTATGCATGGAAGTAATTTTTATTCAAGACTAATTAATCGTCCTCTTCTAGGATTTTGGATAAGAAATATGAAAAATGTGGAAGAACCATCAATAGCGGAGGACATAAGATGCGTGGAGCCTCCTATTTCATTCCTCTCTAACCTCTCCTTGGATGAAAAATATGAGGAACGTGAAAAGACTATCAAGTGGGCTTCGCAGGCATCTCTCCTCCCTCAAACAGTCATATATTTTACAGTTGCCGGATGTTGAGGTACTTGACATAGGACAACTTCCATCCCTCCCTCCATGTATTCCGCATAATTCAATGAGAGATTCTGAAAGATCGGTGCTCAAAACTCTGCGGCGACTGTTGGCACCTCATATAAGAAATCCCACTCATCGTAATTGATTGAGTTCGGATTCAATAAGAAGATATCTCTCCAATGTCTAATCTTTGTTCTCAAAACAAATAATATGTACATGGACTTGCTCTCAGTGCAGGAATTATGATGCATGGATGTGCCTGTCTTTATTGATGATATATCTTGAACTTTGTTTCATGGCCAAAAATTGCTTATCTTTCCACTTATGGAAATGTGTTAGGACTAGAATTAGCACCTAGAGGGGGGTGAATAGGTGATTAAAGCGATTTTAACAATCAAATCCGAATATGAGATTAATGAATTAAAAACAGCAAACGCAGCAAATGAAGATTATGAAAGATAAAAGGATTAGGGAGAGAGAATCAAGACTCCGATTTATAGTGGTTCGGCTTATATCAAGCCTACGTCCACTCTCCCGCACCCGACATCCCTTCGGCTGGATTTCACTAAGAATCAAAAAGAGTATTACGCCTCACGCTCTTGAGTCCACAATGTAGAACTTCTACTACACTTCCTCAAGGTCTCATCACTCTATGATCACTCTTTTGAATACATGTATTGCTCGAAGAATAAGATCACAATCGAAATATGGAGGTTCGTACTTTGGAATTCTTCTATCCAAAGACACTTCAACAACTCGAACGTCTCTCTTTATACGCTTCTTCATGCCTTCATTACCGTTGGCACCTTTCAAAGAAGTTCTTCCAATCAACCCGTTGGACAGAATCAATTTGGAGAGATCTCGAGCTCTTTAAGGTAAGTGTAGATAGCCCATCAATCCCGCCGCCCATACAATCGGGATCTTGGTTTCCATAAGTTGAACTTTCCAAATAAGTTACGAATCTTAGAGAATCTATATCAATTCGGATACGAATGTAAGATCGTGTAGTGCTAAATCCAAATAAAGATAATCCTCACCATTGAGATCGAATAGAAGTTCATTTATCTCGTCGGTCCGAAACCGTCCATGAGAGTAGATTTTGAAACTTGAGTCTTGTTGACGCGACTTTGATCTTCGAGACTTTGCCGCAGAGTCTCGCAAGTCTTCGACTGCATCGATAGAAATGTTTTGTCAACTTCAAAACCTTTGAGGAGAATTTATCCAACAATCTCCCCCTTTTTGATGGTGACAAAACTTTCCCGCAGATTTGAACACTATTGCCCCGCAAAACAACTTTTAAGCTTGCAAAGATATCATTAGAATAAGAATAGTGTAAGATGTCCCGTACGCAGATGTCCCGTACACGGACGTACTTACCCCCGTACACGTATCCGCAACCACATAAACCTCATTAGTCAATGCAGACTTTACTATTTATATCTAATTTAACAGCTTAAGGTAATGCAGTAGTAAGCAATCATTCAAATACTCAAGATAAAGTCAAAATATCAATCACAAACAAACCATTTAAATCCAAGAAAATAGAAATGAAAGTTTAAGGTTTGGGTTTGGAATGAGAATAGAGTGAAAATCTGCCTGCAAAGTCTTCTCCCCCTTTTTGTCAGCATTAAAAAGTAAGAAAATCAAGGAGCACGAGGAACGCGAACAAGTTGAAAGTTCTCCATAGATTTGACAAAGTGCCTTCCAACTTCCTTAAGTCTTCTTGAAGTTCAATAGCATTCCTTTTTGTTTGTGTCTTGAACCTTACTTTGAACATCTTTCGGTGATCATGTAAGGAGATGAACATAGCATGATTCTCATTCTCGGATAGTCCGAAAGTCACACCCCATAGCATAGATTTGGCCTTTGAGCTCCAATATGATGTCAAGCAACCTTCAAATCTCCCGAATTGTCACCGTGTGCTTGCGTCAACTCGGTCCGATGGTGGAGTTAAGCCGGTGTGAATGTCGAAGGAAGATAAATGTTTGGAGATGAAGCCTCTCCCTCGGGATGATGAGCAAAAGATAAACATCTTCAGCATCGTGGCGATCCGCTTCACACTTGCACTTGTAAATGTCGGGAAAAGGGAGTGCTTTCTCTTTGGATATCTCCCCCTGTTTCCATGCCTTCGGAGGGGAGAAGAACTCTTCTTTCGAGGAGTCTCCTCGGTGACAAGATTGTGCCGATCCTCCTTTCTCGCTGAAGAATCTGTCTTTGCTTGTGAGTCTCGGCTGGTTTATGCCGAGAGTCCGTCCCGGCCGACTCTTCCTCTTCATCTTTCTCTTCCTCTTTCTCTTTTTCTCTTTCTCTTCCTCTTCCTCTTTCGTTCTTCCTCTTTTTCTTTCTCTTTCTCTTCTTCTTTTTCTTCTTTCTCTTCTTCTTTCTCTCGTCTCTTTCTCTTCTTCTTTCTCTCGTCTCTTCTTCCTTTTGCAAGGATTCCTCTTCCTGGTTTCCTTTCTCGCTTTCTTCGCAAACCGTTGTTCGGGAACAACGATACAGAGCGAGAATACGAGAAACAAAAGCCGAGATGGGCATATCATCCTCATCATCTTCATCTTCCAAGATGATTGCCCGCCTCTTCTTGATAGGACCAAGGATGTTCCTTTCCTTTTCTTTTTTGCCGCGTAAGAGTCTGGTTTGATCTTCACGGGGGTTTTTTCTTTGAACTGCTCCAGCTTCTTGCTGAGTTCCTTCAGACGCATCTTTGTTATCATCCTCAGTCCGATGACCATTCGACCAATAGTCTTCACAGAGAGAATGTGGGGAGGCTGGATGTTCAGATGTCTGAAAAGTCTTGTAATGAGAGCAGCATAAGGGAGTTGTCCCTTGTCCTTTGCCATCGACCTGTACATGTGAAACATGATAGTGTGTGGCAGAGAGAAATTAATGCCAACCTTGATTGCAAACATCAACTTTGCCTCGAGATGGATACATCTCGTCTTTGAAGTTGATTTTGGTCTAAGACAGTTGATCACAATCTTGTGAAGCAGAATATTTGTTGCATTCATTCTGGAGTAGGATAGGCGACCTTCAGCAATTCGGTCTCTTGCAAGCTCCATGGTTGCATGACTCACGCACGAAATTGATTGGAAAGCACCTCTTTCCACACCAATTACGTTCGCCGAGTGTCCGTATCAACAACATATTCTCTATCTCGCACGCTAAATGAAAAGCTCAGTTCGCATCAAGGAAGCCGAGATTAGAGTAGAAATATGCGGTCAATTCGAATGAGCCACATCACATTCGGTGCAAAACTTGTGCAGCTTGAAGTTTCTCGAACTTCTCTCGAGATTAATGCTCGCAAATCCAGAAAATCAAAGTCCACCGTTCGTGGATTTATCACCCTCGCTTCAGCTTTCTCATACTTCTTCCCGTGTCCATCGATCGAAACAGTTCATCCTTCTTTCCTCGAAGGTTTGCAGCCACACCATCCAAGGTTTAAAATGTAGATACATTTTCTCATCATCATCCTTTCCCTCCTCGGTTGATTAAAACTACCAAACCTAGGGTCACCGGGAAAGTTTGCGAAAACTTTTGCTGCTGTTCCAAAGAACAACGCCCGATCTTTCCATCACGGTGAGAAAATATGTCTCGTTTCTATAACCTTTTTCTTTCGAAATTCATCGATGAAGGTCATTGCGTAGACCCACCTTCCTTCAATGCGAGTAAAGCCTATAAACAAAAGCGGGCTTGAGTGATCTTACCGGGTTCAACATTTTCAAGCACTTCTTCGCTTGTTGAGGGCAACTATCATGAGGTCTAGTTGAGGAGGATCGCTGTTGAGATTGTTGAGGAGACCGGCTCGTTGGAAAGTCGCTTTCTTCGTAAGATCGAAGTGCGTAGGCCCCTCTCCGAGCCTTGTAGTCCCCCTCGCTTGCAAGCCTTGATGATTTTCTTTGGTGAGACATTGTCGTCGTTCTTTGGAGAAACTTTCTCACTTGTGTCGCAAGAAAGTTAAAAACTTGAGAAGTAGAAATCGAGGAGAGAAATTCCAGAGAGTGAAAAGCTTTGAACTAGGGTTTCTGGGTAAAATTTAAAACGAAAAAGAAGAAGAAGTATAAAAGGAAATCGAATCGTGGTAACTGAATCGACGCAAAATAAATTCCTTTTTGAAAAATAACTGCCTTAATAAATCGATAACCACCCTTTATAAAATAAACCGCCTTAATAAACATGATTATCCATAAATAAACAAAGCAAACTTACCTTTTCGAGATAAAAGTTTAAGTAAATGTACTTACAAATCGTGTCGATTGGTATTCTCGCCTATACCCTTTTGAGTCCGATACTCCGTCGACTTTAAGATTCTCGAGTCCGAGCTTCAACAATCTTCAAGAGATACAATATTGAGTCTTGAGCGAATAGACTCAAATAAGCTTTTCTCAAAGGGCTTTGTGAAGATATCTCCGCTTGATTCTTCGAGTCAATGAATTGTATCAAGACTTCTTTGTTCTCGAACATGATCTCTTATAAAATGATGTCGAATCTCAATATGTTTGGCTCTTGAATGTAGGATAGGATTCTTTGTAAGATTGATTGCGCCTTGGTATTGTCACATCCGATCTCGTGCAAGAGTCTTCAATACCAAAGTCTCGTAGTTGTTGTTTTATCCAAAGTATTTGAGAACAAAGAACTTCCAAGTGCTACATATTCTGCTTCAGCTGTTGAAAGGGCCACAGTACTTTGTTTTCTTGAAAACCAAGATACCACCCTGTTGCCAAGTAATTGACAAGTTCCTGAAGTGCTTTTTCTTTCAACTCTACAACCCGCAAGATTCGCGTCTCGAATAACCAAGAAGGGTAAAGTCTCCTTCTTTGGGATACCATAGACCAATCTTAGCGGTAGTTGCAACGTATTTAATGATACGTTTAGCAGACTTAAATGTGATTCCTTAGGATCTCGATTGAAACCTAGCACATATGCAAACACTAAATAATATGTCGGTCTAGATGCGGAAGATAAAGAAGTGAACCAATGATACTCCCGTATAATTTTTGGTCGACTTTCTTCCCCGCTTCGTCTTTGTCTATCTTCAAAGCACTTGACATTGGTATGTCGGTTTTTTGCAATTCTCCGACCGAACTTTTTTAACAAGTTCTTTTGCATATTTCTCTTGATGAATGAAGATTCCTTCTTTAAGTTGTTTCACTTGTAGACCAAGGAAGAAGGATAGTTCACCCATCATGCTCATCTCAAATTCATCCCGCATAGACTTAGAAAATTTCTTGCACAAAGTCTCATTAGATGATCCGAATATAATGTCATCAACATAAATCTGAACGAGTAGAAAGCTTTTGCCTTCCTTTTTAACAAATAGAGTAGTGTCTACCTTTCCTTTAGAGAAACCACTTTGAATTAAAAATTACTTAACCTTTTCATACCAAGCTCGAGGAGCTTGTTTTAATCCATATAAAGCTTTCTTCGCCCGAACACCGAGTCTTCGGTTTCTTTGAGTCTTCAAATCCGTGAGGTTGTTCCACATAGACTTCTTCTTGAATAAATCCATTCAGAATGCGCTTTTGACGTCCATTTGAAATAACCTGAAATTCTTATAACATGCAAAAGCAAGTAGTAATCTGATTGCTTCTAACCATGCTACTGGAGCATAAGTCTCATCATAGTCTATCCCTTCTTCTTGCGTGTATCCTTTAGCCACGAGTCTTGCTTTGTTTCTTGTCACCTTGCCTTTTCATCAACTTTGTTCCCGAAAACCCATTTAGTTCCAATAACAGATTTACCTTTTGGTTTAGGGAGTTAATTCCCAAACGTCGTTAATACCGAATTGTCTGAGCTCTTCTTGCATTGCTTCAATCCAGCTTTCATCAGCTAAGGCTTCTTCAATGTTTTTAGGTTCTATTTCGAAATAAGTGCAACTGCACTAGACTCTTCTCGCCTTTTGGCTCTTGTACGAATTCCCTCATTAATGTTCCCAATAATGAGCTCTTCGGGATGACTGGACTTGTGTTTCCAGTTACTGGATGGTCTGATGGGTTGTTGATCATTTTCTTGAGTTGAATCTCCATCGACAACTTGTTGTACTGCATCTGGATTTTGGACTGCTTTATGGGAGATAGATCTAGCGATTCTGAATAGATTCGATTCTTCGATGCAGATTGGCTGAACTTGTGGAGAGTCTTGAAATTTGACGTTCATTGATTCTTCCACAGTCCGAGTCTTCTTGTTGAATACTCGTAGGCTTTGCTCGCTTGAGTAACCAAGAAAGAATCCTTCATCTGATTTTTCTTCAAACTTACCAACTCGATCATTTGCATTCTTTAGAATAAAGCATTTACAACCAAATACTTGAAAATAAGAAACAGTTGGTTTCTTTTCTTTAAAAATTTCATAAGGAGTTTTCTCAAGAATAGGTCTTAAAAATACTGTTAATAATATAACAAGCGGTTGAAATGTGACTTCAGCCCAAAACCTTGAAGAAATATTACTTTCAATTAAAAGAGTTCTTGCCATTTCTTGTAAAGACCTATTCTTCCTTTCCACAACCCCATTCGTTCGGTGTGTATGGAGAGGAGAATTTGTGCTGAAGACCGTAATCATCACGAGAATTTAATAAAGTCTTGATTTTCAAACTCACCTCCATGGTCTCGTACGAATACTTGAGATAGTGTAACCTTTCTCATTCGCACCTTCTTAGCAAACTTTGAAAAGAGAGAGAAAGTTTCGACTTACTTGAAAGAAAGTAGACCCAAGTAAATCGTGAATAATCATCCACTATTACTAGGCGAACCTTTTTCCACCAATGCTTCGCGTTCTAGTAGGTCCAAATAAGTCCATATGCGTAAGCCGCAAGACACGATTAGTAGAAACTTTACTTATTGGTTTGTAAGAGTTTCTAACCTGCTACCCGACGCATGGTGTGCATAGATCGACTTTGAATAATTGAGAATAGGCAATCCTCGAACAAGTTTCTTGGAGGAGATCTTGCTAATTTGCTTCATATTGATATGGCCAAGTTTTCTGTGCCATAGATTAGCTTCATCTTGTACTGAAATCAAGCACTGTGATCTTTCATGATTTACATCCAGAAGATAGATATTTCCATGTCTTCGTCCAGTAAAGGATTGAGTAGAGTCTTTACTGATTCCTGAACACTTTCTTTCCTGGAAATTTATCTTGAATCCAGTATCACACAACTGGCTTATGCTAAGCAAGTTGTAATTTAATCCTTCAACTAAGGAAACATTCTTGATTGACAGACTTCCAATCTTGACTGTTCCACGACCAATGATTCTTCCTTTGTTGTTACCTCCAAAGGAAACTTTTCCTCCGTCTTTCTCGGTCAAGCGTTATGAAGCAACTTGAATCTCCCTGTCATATGTCTTGAGCAGCCACTATCTAGATACCATTTAATCTTCTTTTTGATAGTGACCTGCAATTAAAAAGAATTCAAGCTTTCTTTGGTACCCACATCATCTTGGGTCCGAAGAGTTAGAGCAATAAACAGTCTTTGCCCAATTCCTTTTAACGGTCTCCAAACCAAAGGACATTCTTTCTCAAAATGTTCTGAGCTTTGACACTTGGAACATTTCAAAGCATTTCTGCCAACAGGTTTTACAAAGACTTTCTGAAAATGATTTTTATAAGCAATTCTGGTTGGTCTTTGTTTGATTCTTTCCTTCACTTTTGGAAAATCAATTAGAGGAATAATTTCAGAAGTCATACCAAGACCTAACTTATCAAAGTAGGGTCTTTGTATCGAAAAGAATCTTATCCAACTTTTCAGAACCATTTGAAAATCTTTTTGATATATTAGAAATATCATTTTTCAAAAGATCATTTTCTTTGGAAACAGAGTCTGAGTTTTCTTTCAAGACAGTAAAGTTGTTTTCTAACTTTTCAAACTTTTCTTTCCAAAGTTTTTCCTGTTGCTTCAATGTAGAATTTTCCTTTTTCAATTCGGAGATCCTCTTAAGAGAAGTTTTTAGACTAAGACAAAGTTCATCAATGTATTTCGAAACTTTGATAGGAATTCTGAGATTACTAACCTCGAGTTCACTGTCTGAGTCTGTATCTGAATCAGGGTCTGAGTCTGAATCAGATTTTGCCATTAGACAGATATTGGCATAGTCGTCATCACTTTCTTCACATTCAGTATCACTCCAGGTCTCTGCTTTGAGTGCTTTTCTGTATTTCTCAGTCTTTCCTTTTCTCTTCTTTAACAGAGGACAGTTGGGTCTGATGTGTCCCTTTTCTTGCATTCAAAGCAAGTCACTTCTTTGTTAGAATCATCTTCCTCTCGTTGATTTGTTCTGAAACCTTTGTGAGCTCTATTTCTTCCAGTTGAATTTTCTTCCTTTTCTATTCAACTTTCTCGAATCTCTTTATCATAAGTGCCACTCTTCATCATCTAGATCTTCTTCGAATCAGTAGCATCAGAATAGTCATTAGACTTTAAGGCAATTGATTTCTTACCTTTTGAATCTTCCTCTTCGTTGGTTTGCTCTACTTCATAAGATTGAAGAGTCCCAACCAATTCGTCTACAGAGAGTGGAGCAATCCTCTCAGGTCTCTTATTGAGGTTTTTATGTGATTCCGCCTTTAGAGAGTCCTCGTAGGAGTTTGTTGACCTTCATATGTCTTGAGATTGGATGTCCCCGATATTCAAGACCATTCACAATTTCGCAAAGCGACTAAACATGTCGGTTATTGATTCTCCCGATCTCATCTTAAAGACTTCATATTGTCCCAAAAGAATGTTGATCCTTGTCTCTTTCACTCGATCTGTTCCTTCATAGGTAATGTGAAGCCTATCCCGACTTCTTTTGCTGTATCACAAGAAGATATTCTGTTATACTCGGTAGGGGATAAAGCACAATATAAGGAGTAAATGGCTTTAGCGTCAAGAGTCCGTCTCTTGGTGATTTCTTCTTGAGTCATTGGAGTGGGATCGCAACTTCTTTTCCTCTCTCGGATCCCGATGCTTTGCAGCAGAATGATTCCTTTGTCTACCACTTCCCATTCCAAAGGATCTTTCGATCTTAGGAATGCTTTCATCTTGTTCTTCCATATGCTGTAGTCTTTTCCATCAAAGTATGGAGGTCTGGTATTGCTTTGACCTTCGACCAACCCTGTAGGTAACATACTAGCCATAGATCTTTTACTCAGAAGTAAAGACACTTCTTATAAACGAGTACACAAGCTCTGATACCAATTGTTAGGACTAGAATTAGCACCTAGAGGGGGGTGAATAGGTGATTAAAGCGATTTTAACAATCAAATCCGAATATGAGATTAATGAATTAAAAACACCAAACGCAGCAAATGAAGATTATGAAAGATAAAAGGATTAGGGAGAGAGAATCAAGACTCAGTTTATAGTGGTTCGGCTTATATCAAGCCTACGTCCACTCTCCCGCACGGACAGCCCTTCTGGCTGGATTTCACTAAGAATCAAAAAGAGTATTACAGTCTCACGCTCTTGAGTCCACAATGTAGAACTTCTACTACACTTCCTCAAGGTCTCATCACTCTATGATCACTCTTTTGAATACATGTATTGCTCGAAGAATAAGATCACAATCGAAATATGGAGGTTCAGACTTTGGAATTCTTCTATCCAGCACACTTCAACAACTCGAACGTCTCTCTTTATACGCTTCTTCATGCCTTCATTACCGTTGGCACCTTCCAAAGAAGTTCTTCCAATCAACCCGTTGGACAGAATCAATTTGGAGAGATCTCGAGCTCTTTAAGGTAAGTGTAGATAGCCCATCAATCCTGCTCGCCCATACAATCAGGATCTTGGTTTCCATAAGTTGAACTTTCCAAATAAGTTGCGAATCTTAGAGAATCTATATCAATTCGGATATGAATGTAAGATCGTGTAGTGCTAAATCCAGTCGAAAGATAATCCTCAGCCATTGAGATCAGAATAGAAGTTCATTTATCTCGTCGGTCTGGAAACTGTCCATGAGAGTAGATTTTGAAACTTGAGTCTTGTTGACGTCAGACTTTGCCAGTAGAGTCTGCAAGTCTTCAGACCAGACTGATAGAAATGTTTTGTCAACTTCAAAACCTTTGAGGAGAATTTATCCAACAAAATGCACTATGCTTTGCGTGAGAATCATGAAGAATTGTTGCTCTTGTATTGATATTTTTCTGCAATTTCAGCGTTTGTTGTATTTTCTCTTCCAAATATCTTTTTCTTAGGCCCTAGCTCATTGACCTGAAGTCTCTCAACTGTGCTTGCTTTGCAGAATATCCCACTGTCTTCTGCATTTGGCAAAATCTCTCCCGGTGATCAAATGCAAACATTGTTAAGGTAGGCAACTGATGTGCTTACGTTCATCTTTTGCAACTTGACAAAAGAAAAATGAAAAGCTACTAATTTTTGTAGTTGTACTAATATGCTCTATACTTTGTTTATGGTGACATGCTCTAAAAGATTTATCTGTATCACGATGTCAATTATCGAGGTCTACATTCAAAGTCAAACGAAGCAGCTTTCGTACCTCCAACAGCAGCAGCGACTGAAGAGATGCAAAAATTGGGGTTTTCGAGTTGGCAGATTACAATCCATTTCAATCTGACTTCCTTGTCGAAGTTAACAGTTCATCTTTATTCTATTTAACTTCCCACGCCATCTCAGAGAACATTTTCTTTTTCTTTGTCGCAAAGGAAAGACCGAGAGGAGCAATCAAGGAGACTATGCTCTGTTACCATTTTGAGTAATTGTAAAAGTTTCACGTCTGCCTTGAAATATTTCAGATCGCGAGAAGGTCATCATCCAATACCACTCGCAACCTAGTTATCTCGGGTAGCCAAGTCTCATCATCCAATACCAAGCTGCCAGAGCTCCAATCACGGGCAAGGCAAGATATAGGCACTACCATCACTAATGGATTATCATCGTGACCTCGCGTTTGTGGAATATCAGTTTGTACCGTCAGGCCACCGTCGCTGGTGTTCAGTGGTCCCCTATAGTTCTGCGTTAACAAAATCATGAAGTCCATTTAGGAATAGCAAAATCATCAAAACAGTTCCATTTTTACATGCAATAATTGACTTGAACATGCATGTTTCGAGAATACCTAAATGCCTCTTACCAATAAACCGCTCTAAGAAAAACATCTGAAGGAAATGTTGCCTATGAAGGTGACTATAAGGAGCGGTGCTGATGGCAACAGCTTGGCCGTGGCCGTGGGACGGTGGTGCGCTCTCCCGCCCCATTCTCGCTTCTTCTTCTTCTTCTTTTCCTTTTTCAAGTTCTTGCTGTTTTTTCTTTTTATTTTTCTCTTTGCTTTTTTTTTTCTTTTATTGAACTTAAATTTGAAAAGATACATGAAATCTAGACATTATTCATTAGACAAGTACAAGAGAGATTATTGAATGAAAAATCACGGAACGATTAAGCAAGAAAAGAGTAGGACAAAAATTATAGTAACAGTAAATTTTCAAGCGTGACATGTAATGCATGGGGAAAATCTACTAGTAATGGAAAAACAAAGGCATTCGCATAGGGATGAAAGCGGAGGGATGTGAGAAGTGATGTAACAATGCCAATTTGCATCCTGCAAACTCTTATCTTTTTCATTTGCTCTCTTTCGCTTCTGCTTCACTTTATAGACGATGTCCAATAAAGTCTTGGCCTTCTTGAGTTTATGGTTTATCTGCATGAACAAAGTACTTGTGGACAGAAAGCATCCTTGAAAGTCTTGGTCTCTGTTTAAACTCTTTGGTAGGTGAAAGTCTTGGTCTTCCGGGACTTTAAAGTTGTCTATCTCCATCAATTCATTATCACTTTGCTTCAACATAACCCTTGATTGACTCTACGGTTATTGATTCACCCTTAGAGGGCAGGCATATCTTCATAAAAAATTTATCTTACGAATGTTTTG
The DNA here is from genome assembly GCA_014182565.1 of Eucalyptus marginata. NCBI lineage: Eukaryota > Viridiplantae > Streptophyta > Magnoliopsida > Myrtales > Myrtaceae > Eucalyptus > Eucalyptus marginata. The sequence continues at coordinate 13,189,154 of CM024586.1, read as the reverse complement.
TTGGTTTTTTTTTTTTTTTTTTTTTTAGTATAGTCTTTCACGTGGTATCCATAGCGCTAAAAATTTGCAACAAAATTGGCAGCAATGATCTGCTGAAGGGTGCTGAAGCAATTGTTGATGATTGTGAAGCGCTTGATAGGAGAATTGTGGTCCTTTGAAAAGAAAAAGTTAACCAAAGCATTTGCTTGATGATTAGTTGGTGATATATGAATTGTTTACTATTTCCAGAGTAAAATTAAGCAAATTGCTTCATGGATTCATTGGTGTACCCGACTATTTTCCTTGTTTAACCCAAATCAGGTGTTTCTATTCTCATTATCGAACAGTCAAAGTTAGTTGTCTTTGATGACTTATAGGTATATAATAGAAAATAAGATGCCATTGTTAGGTGGATCGTCTACATTTATTTCAATCGGTGCAAGTTGTAGAAAGGTGCTTATTTGTTAGTCCTATTAATTGTGGTAAGCTTCATTCATCACTAGACAAGAAAAACGGTCTGGCATCGCCAACCAACAGTGTACAATCTACTAGATATACTCTAGGCATCGCACTTGTGAACGGTAAAATCATGGAAAGGACCATGATTCTACTATCATGCGGTTTTCGATCATCAACTACTACTTCAGCACCCTTCAGTAGATCATTGCTACCCATCTTGCTACAAATCTTTAGCACGGTAACTGCCACGTAAAAGCCTACATTGATAGCATATTCACCAATAATGCATCAAATGAAGACATTGAATTATAAGATTATTAAGAATGTACAGATGCCAAAAAAAAAAAAAAAATCTTGGTCTTGGTCTTTTTTGATGTTTTGGTAGGTGGATGTCTTGGTCTTCCTGAGCTAAATAGTTTTCTCTCTTCCTGCTTTAAATAAGACAGAACTAAGCAAAATGATAGAAAAAGTTCAATAAGTTGTCGACAATTTCAACTGTTGCTCATGAGTTCCTAAATTAAAAGATTTAATTTAACAAGTACGTACACATTGATTATAAGTTGTGTGCGTAGCATGGGTACTTTACATGTGTGTACGTACTTGTTAAATTGAATCTTTTAATTTAGGAACTCATGAGTAACAGTTGAAATCGTCCACAACTTATATATATACATATACATATGTATATGTATAAATTTGGTCAGTCCTCCTTGATGAGCCCTATCAATTATTACTTTCCCTTTCCTAAAAGTTATTAATTAAAAAAAAACAGAAGATTTAATCTAAAATGTATTTAGATATGAACCCAATTAATGAGGTCAATTAATTATGAGATATGAAATTATATTAGATTACTAATATTCATACACGTGCTATGCACGGACGAAGACACTGCGCACATATTTTCAGATTACATGTAATTAAAAATTAGGAATTGGAATAAAATGAACTATTTCTGTGGTTGATTGTTTCCAAATATTACTTAAACCTTAGAACTCAACTTGGCATACTTGAACCAAATATATTTCCCCACAACAAAAAGAAAATCGTCAAATGCGCTAATCTAATTTGGTCCCAAGAACGCGTCATTAGCACTTCAATACTTTTGACATGTGTATATAACTTTACAACTATCATTTATAATCGCCTAGTAGTAGTAATACATGACAAGGAAAATCAGAGAATATTTTTTGGCTTATAAAAAACATACAATTTGATTGTGTCTTATCTCAAGCATTTGGGATCCGGCTGAATAAGGAAAAGAAAAAGACATTCAAGAGGAGGCAATTATTCGATTTTACATGCGAGGGGTTGGAGCAAAAACTCCATAAGAGGAACCCCATCAATTTCATTCTATATCCATGGCTTCCAAAAATATTCAAATTGACTAAAAACAAAACCAGATAATGAGGTCGATGAAATTTCTTACCTTTCTGCTGGAAATCAAGTATCTAAAGTTTTTTCCAATTCAACCAATTACCTCTCATTTATTAATGGGGGTCAACATGAGACCTCCGTTGAAATCGCAAACGAAAAATATCAATGACACCAACGTATTAATTAGTCGTTAATTATCTGTATTGGTATCCAATATGTTTCTTGCAGTATTAATTTTGTCTCTTGCGGGTCAGAAATGACCTTCAAGACGATATTGATCCATCTTCAAAGAGTTGGAACAAATTATCCACAAAAAATGTTATTTAGGCAATTTCGTTGTAATTGGTTAAGAAATCCTAGTAAAGTTTTATATTATGTGTGCCCATATGGTTAAATCTGATGAAAATATTATGAATATAATTTCCAACAGAAATAAAAGCAAGGACAAATAAAAAGTCTACATTCAATAAAATGTTTGATAACCCATTAAAATATTTCGAGGGTAAGGCTTGAATTTTTATGATCGAATGATTCCAAGAAAGAAACTCTAAACAAAATCGACATTGAGAAACTTTCTAACCTCTTTAGTCCCTAAAATTTTTTGGCACGTGAAATTAACAAAAATATCTCCTATTATCTTTCACAGGAGAGAATGAATAATCTTACAAAAGAAAATTATTAAAGGGAGACCAAGCAAAGAATTGAGAGGATAAGTTTGGAGAACAAATATAGCATAAACAAAAGTATGTGTGAGATTTGAACCTAGATCAATGATTGTATGATAAACTCTTTGGGGCAATGACATCCTGATTATTTGAACTATTATTACTTTCACAATAGAGTACCTGAACTTTTTATCATTCAATCAATTACCTCAATTTTCACATGTGGGCCAACATTAGACCTTCATTAGAATTGCGGACAAAAAATGTTGACAGGATACTAATGCTGTTAGATGTCCATATTGGAGTCTGATGCGATATCTTGAGATGTGGCCATGTCAATAGAGACATTCGATGCTAAGATTGTCTAAGTTGACATACACATTTCTCTCCTCATCACCAATCTGCATTAGTAAGCGAATCATATCAATAAAATCATTACGACATGGCAATTTAAGTTAAGGATGTTTAAAATTGAGCAAAATTTGAAGAAAGAAAATAAAATTGAGATTAATCCAGACCTAACGCGTAAAGGTTTTACTATTAACGGAAAAAAAGAAGAAGAAGTTCACATGCGGATGGATGGGGCAGGATGTGAAAAGTGAATCAACAAGCTTTAATTTGCGTCCCACAAAGTTTTGGTCTTCCTGGAATTTATTGAAGTTTCTTTCCCAGTACCTCTTTTTCTCTTTTGCTTCACTTTCCAGACAAAAAATTTGGGGAAATTCTCTGAATATTACCAAACAAGCACTTGTGTACAAATAGTATCTTATTTTGATTCCTGAGGTGCACGTACAGAGCACCCAAAGTTAAATGGATTACAGAGTGGTATAGCCTTGTCCCAAGAAAGCATCATTACTACTTCAATACTTTTGATATATGTATATGACTTTACAAATAATTACTTAAAAAGTCTATAAATCTATTATACGGTGGCTAATTCAATAGTATTTTTTTTTTCAATTTGACTAATTTAGTTATAAATCTTTAGACGATTTAATTGGAAATTGCTAAATTAACAGTTATGTCATGTTAGATGGCCAGCATCCACATAAGTGATTTCCAGCGAATTAGTCAGAATGACTACATTGACAAATCGTTAAAAAACTTTAAAATTAAATTGGCCAAATTGAAATTTAAAACTGAATTGATCGCCATGCAATAGGTTTATAAATTTTTGGACAATTATACCTTAACGTTACAACTGTTATTAATGATCGACTTGTAGCAATCCATGATGAAGAAAATCAGGTAATTATTTTTTGGCTAAAAAAAATATACAAACTATTGTCTACAAAAAAAAAAAAAAAAACTATTTAGGCAAGTTAGTTGTAATTGGTAGACTAGACAGATAAATAAAGGACATATAAATGTGCCAGTGTCTTCAATTGAATAAAAGAAAGCATGGTAAAGTTTTAAATTATGTGTGCCCGAACGATTACATGTGATAATAATATTATTTATTAACAGAATGTCCAGCCTACAAAAAATCAAGTACATAGAAAGATTTTATATTAGATCAAATGCTTGATAATCCACTAAAATATTTCAACCGGGGGAAAAGAAGATTCCTAGGCTTATATATACGTTAAGGTTCCGTTTGTTCCGCAAAAAATGAATGATCTAGAAAATATTTTCTTATAGATAATCGCTTTTTTTATTAAAATAATTAGTTGATAAAAAATGTTTTTACTATTGATGACAATTTATGTCTAATTTTTTTTTGTGAACAGTGAAAAGTATTTTATGGGTATTCTATCATGACAAGCAATTTGAGTTAGACCAAAGAGCTTATGTTTTGATGCACATTGTATCCTTGAGTTATATAAATCAACTGTTCTCCTTTTTCTCCAGATCAAGACTTTTTTGCTATCGTTTGAAAGAGGGGACCTTTTCTTGTGGCCATCCAAAGCAGAGGATAAGAGGTGATATTTCTTCACATGACTAACTTAGAAGGTATGCATATCTTCATAAAAAAATTATAAGTTACAAATGTTTTGTTGGTTTGTTTTTTTTTTTTTTTAAGTATAGGCTTTTACATGGTAGCTATAGTGCTAAAATTTTGCAGCAAGATGGGTGGCAATGATCTGCTGAAGGGTGTTGAAATAGTTGTTCATGATTGTGAATCGTTTGATAGGAGCATCGTGGTCCTTTGAACAGAAAAAGCTAGCCCAAAGCAACTTGCTTAATGAATTAGTTGCTTATTTTTGAATTGTTTACTATTTCCAAAGTAAAATTAGGCAACTTGCTTCATGGATTCGATGGTGTACCTAATTCTTTTTCTTGTTAGCGTAAAGCACATGTTTCCATTCTCCTTCTCGAACAGTCTAAGTTAGTTGTCTTTGATGACTTGTAGATGCGCAATAAAAAGTAAGATGCCATTGCTAGGTGGATCGTCAACATTTATTTCAGTCGGTGCAAGTTGTACAAAGATGCTTGTTTGTTAGTCCTATTAATTATGGTCAATTTCATTCATCGCTAGACAAGAAAAAAGGTCAGGCATTGCCAACTAACAATGTACAATTTACTAGAAATTATACTCTAGGCATAACACCTATGAACAGGAAAATAGTGCAAAGGATCACGATTCTCCTATCAAGTGTTTCTCGATCACAAGGTTACTGAGAATGTATGGCTGCAAATTTCTTTTTTTTTTTGAAAAAATACAAGCCTTGGTGTTGGTCTTTGTTTAATGTTTTAGGTAGGTGAATGTCTTGGTCTTCTTGGACTAAATAGTTTTCTCTCTACATTAGCTCACTTTTCTTTAAATAAGATAGAACTAAGCAAAAAGATGGGAAAAATTAAATAACTTCTGGACAATTTCAACTGTTGCTCATGAGTTCCTAAATTAAGATTCAATTAAAAAATACATACACCCTGATTATGAGCCGATGCGCGGCATGGATACTCTACTAGTGTGTGTGTCCTTTTCCTAATAGTTATTAGTTAAAAAAATAGATAAAAAACAGATGGTTAAATTTAAAAGTTGTTTACATTTGAACCCAATTAATGAGGTCAATCAATTATGAAATATGAAATTATATTAGATTACCAATGTTCATGCACGGGCAATGCGCAGACGTAGACATGTGAATATTGCGCACATATTTTTGTATTACATGTAATTAAAAAATAGGAATTAGAACAAAGTGAACTGTTCATGTGGTTGATTGTTTCCAAATATTACCCAAACCTTAGAACTCGACATACTTGAACCAAGTATAATTACCTACAACAAAATGAAAATCGTCAAATGCACTAGTCTAATTTGGTCCGTAGAGGCCTCAGTTGCAAGCGATGTCGATTTTAATTGACTATTGATTTTTTTTTTTTTTAAATTCAAGACTTACCATAAAGCTAGTGAAAAGCACCAAAATTAAATGGACGCCAGAGTGCTATAGCCTTGTCCCCAGAAGGCAAAATGTGCTTCAATAGCCTTTCCCAAGAAGGCATAATGATTAGAGCCATTAAATGGATGGGTCAGGTCAGGTTTAGGTCGAGTCGAAAATGGTCCAACCTATATTGACCTATTTAACCTATTTTAGTCCATTTTCTTGCAATATAAATTTTTTGACCCATACCCGACCCAACGCATACCCGGTTTATACCCGACCTAACCCATGTTAGTAAAACACTTCCATATTTAACCAAATTTAGGAAAACTTATTCTTGTGACTTCTTTTAAAGATTATATTGATAAATACTTCCAAATATATGAAAGCTTATTTCTTATGATTTTTTAAAATGATTATTGTTAAAACTCTTTTACTAAATACAAATTTAATGGACAATTTTTATAATTTTTTTTTTTAAATTGAGGCTCTCTTTTTATCTTGAAAAATATTTTTATGAAGTCATTTTATTGAAATATAAAAATATTTTTTATATTTACCTGAAATTTGAAAATAAATTAAAAATTTGAAAAATTTGATTGCATTCCTTTTAATATTATTTATTTTTTAAAAATATAATTTCTATTTTTTTTTTTTTTTCAAAAATCGAATTTTTAAATTTTTTAAAATAGATTTTTTTAATTATTTTCTTTTTTTTTCTTTTTCCTTTTCCTTCGCCAGTAGTTGGCCACGGTGATGGCCGACGAGCCAAACCTCACCAACCTCAGGCGAGGCTCCATCTCGCTAGTCCGACAAGGTTGAGCTCGCTAGAGGCTAGCGAGGTCAAGTCTCACTAGATCGAAGAGGCTTGAACCTTGTTAGTCCTCAGTGAGGTCTCGACCTCGCTAGATTGACAAGCTCGAGTTTGCTAGAGCTCGCCTGAGCACAATAAGCTCGAGTCTCGTTGAATCAATGAGGCTCAAGCCTCGCTAGTCCTCAACGAGCTCGAGCTTGCCATAGCCCAACAAGCTCGATTCTTGCCGAATCAATGAGGCTTGAGCCTCGCCAATCATTGGGGAGGTCTTGGCCTCACCCGATCAACGAGCTCGAGCTCGCTTGGCCGGCCATTGTTGTTGCCGGCCATTAGTGAAGGAAATGGAAGAAGGAAGAAGATTTTTTTTTTTAATTTAAAAAAAAAAGGAAAGAAAAAAAGAAAAGAAAAGAAAAATAAAAAGTAATTTCGATTTTTTTAAAATATTTTTGTAAGAGGAAGAGAGAGTGTGGATGAGCCTAATGGGTTGAAAATGGGTCTAAACTCAACCTATTTAAGACCTATTTATTTTAGCCTTTAAATTTATAATCCATTTAAGGCAATCTCTTTAAAATTAAGTAACTATATGTGATCCATTTATATTTTAAATAGGTTATATATGGGTTTAAAACCCATTTTGACAGGTCTACTGTTGATATGTGTATATAACTTTACATTTATTTTTTATAATCACCTAGTAGTTACACATGACAAAGGAAATCATAGAATATTTCTCGGCTTATAAAAAATAAACAATTTTTTTGTCAGAAAAAAATATATACAATTTGATTGTGCCTTATGTCAAGCATTTGGGATCTGGCTAAATAAGGAAAAGAAAAAGACATTCAAGAGGAGACACTTATTCGATTTTAGATGCGAAGCAACAACTTCATAAAGAAACCCCATCAATTTCATTCTATATTTATGGCTTCCAAAAATAATATAATTGACATAAATAAAACCAGATAATGAGGTGCATGAAATTTCTTATCTATATGCTGGCAATCAAGTATCTAAAGTTTTTTTTTTTTTCTCGTTAAATCAATTACCTCCACATTTCTAATGTGGGTCAATGTGAGACCTCAATCGAAACCGTGAATGAACAGAGTCGATATGACACGAACACTATTAAATAACCGTTAACTATCGACATTGGCGTTTGATATTTTCCTTGTGGTATCAATTTTGTATCTTGCGGGTCAGGATAGATGTTTCGGATGATATCATCCGTCTCTCAAAGAGTGGGAACACACACTCTTCTCATCACCTAATCTACAGGATAAGTGAATCATGTCAACAAAATCATTATGACATGGTAATTCATCGATGTCTCAAATATATATATATATATATATATATATATTATAACAGAGATTAATCAAGAAATAACGCATGGAAGTTTTACTAGTAATGGAAAAAGAGATATTCACATAAGGGATGGAAGAGGAGGGATGTGAAAAGGGAAGCAACAAACTCTAATTTGCGTCCTACAAAGTCTTGAATGGCCTGAAATATCTTGAAGTTTCTTTCCCATCAGCACTATTTCACTTTTTTCTTTACTTTCCAAACAAAAAGCTCGCAATATGCAATATGTCCCGACCTTTCTTTTTCTGTTTGGAGGAAAAGGAAGAAGGTTTAGGGGTATTTGTCTAAAGAAGCGGACCAATGCCCTAGATTAGGCGCGGGCTCTCCCAAGCTCATACCTCGCGCGACGTTGGATTTCGTATTTCAGTTCTTAACAACTTTATGCAGGTGGAATCTGAGGCCAAGGTAAGTCCTCTAACCCGTGTGTGCATAGGCAGCTCAAGTGTATTGGTTTACTAATCGGGTTTTAGGGGGTAGAACTCGCTGAGATGTTGTCTCACTAGTTATTAAATAACCATTTCAGGTCCCTAGATGCAGCAAACTTGGATTTTGAAGATCTCGAAAGTCCGGTGTAGTCTGCTGAAGGCTCCAGTTGGAGTGTGGAGGATGATGAAGAGGAGGATGAGGATCCGTAGTTTGTAGAACCTCACTCCTACTTGTAGACCTTGTTTTTAAACTGGCTTAAGTTGAATTTGACTTAATAGTTCACCTTGTATATATATGTGCCTTGGTTTATAATGTTTATAAGAGTGAAGGTTTTTAAAGGTTTGAAATTTAGTCCTACTATTCTATCCCAATGTTTTATTGTCTAGGGATAATGTATATGCTTCCGCATGCGTATGTGAAATGAATGGGTCGGCGATGCGTCCTGGGACATTGCTATTAATCGACCAGGAAAGGGATGGGAATGCGTTCGAGGATCGGGGCGTGACATCCCATTTAAGTGGTATCAGAGCGAAGTTTAAGAATTGGAGTGATAAGATGAGATGGTTCATGGGATAGTGGTAGGAAAGACCTTTAAATATATGTTGGTGTATGTCTATGATAGCTGTTTGATAGAATTGTGTGTTGTGTTAATCGCTCAGCTTCTAATTTGGAATGGAATTGGAAGCGGGTTTCAAAGAAGACTCGAACCATGAGTGATCAGGAGCTGAGGACTCCTAGTAAGAGGACAATATCCTTTGTGACTCGGGGTAGAATGCCGACAAGGATCGGTGCCCGAGGTGGTTGTGATAGAGCGCAAGCTTAGGCCAGCGCGAGTGTAAGAGTACCGCCGCAAGTCGGTACTAGTGTGGCAACACTGAATGATCTTAGGTTCGACGGGATCGTTCACGTGCTAGTGTTCCTTGGGAACTGGATGAGCCAGCAATCTCAGGATCAAGTTGCTGTTGTTGCCACCTTTGCTGAGATCCAACCTGGAATGGTGATCAGAGGCCAGACTTAGTATCTGAGTCAAGTTTTAGCTCAGGCATATTTGGAAATCGATTAGGGAAAAGACCGATGCCGGGAGAAAAGTGTTCTATTCCACCCAATAGGAAGAGTGGGATAGTCAAGTCAGCACCGAGACGAAATGGAACATGTGGTTTCCATGGAAGATGGTAGGGATCAGTCTCGTGTCTTCCGAGGACAAGAAATTGTGGCAGGTGTCGCCAACACTGACATTAATTTATGGACTGTCCACGCAGGCAAATGGAACCTCGGTGACGATTATTACGGTCATCGTCGATGAGACAGATCAGAAGAAGTGCGCCATAGAACACACTGTGGATTTTTGGAATAGGTCTTTGGTACAAGAAAGAGTGTATGCTAGCACCTGACAAGAAATAGAAGACTCGCTAGATAGATGTTGAATTTGCAGAAGGAAGCATGGATAAAACCAGTGTCCGAGTATGGCTGGAATGTGCTGTGATTATGATCAGCATGGCCATCGGGTGAGGGACTATCAGTGAAAGTCTAAGGTAGTATAGACACCACTACCGCAGTTAAGACGCCACTAGGATGACGAAAGATACTGGAATGCAACCGACCCTACCCCAATCAGAGGAAGAATGTGCTTGAGAAAAAAATTTATCAGAGTAGCGCAACAGAGTTTTGGACTAAGTTTGTGGAATTTCAATTTGTTGAAATAAAGTGAAAAATAGGGGAATCACTAGTAATAGTGGTGCTTGACTAGTTGATAAGGTGTAACTTTGACGCCACATGAGTAGAGTGGACTCATGGAGCATCTTGTGGTATCAAATTTTGGTCATAGAGTAATCCAGCTTAGTCCATTAGCACATGAAAGTGTCGAGGTTATTGGGAGTCGAAAAGAAGCTTCGATTTCATTAATCTCGTTAGCTGAAGATAACCTGTTTGTTAGACGAAGGTTGCTAAGGTTGCTTGGCAATTGTCATAGATAAGACAGATTGGAGAACTGAAGGTTGAGGACATCTCGGTAGTCCAAGAATTTCTAGATCTTCCTTTCGGACGTAGTCAAAAGGAATTGTCAAGCCTAATTTTATTTTAATAAAAATAATTTATTTTTATTTATCATAAATAAATTTATTTTTAATAAAATCGTTAGAAAAAGATATAGAACTTATGATCGAGTTAACAATTTATTCCATTTTAAAATTAGGGACGGAGCCACTCTCTAAGACTTCTTAGCAATTGTTGTTGCCTAAATTGATAGAACCAAAGATGCAGATATGAAGATTGATGAATGAGGAATTCATGCATATCGGTGCAACACTTTAGGGAACATCGGTTTTGTGGAGAGAGAAAGAAAGATGGTTCGTTGCAATCATGCATCAACCATCGTCAACTCAATTAGGTGACGATCAAGGACAAGTGTCCATTGTAAAAGATCGATGAATTGGGTGACCAGACATCAAGAGTGTTGATGTTTTCAAGGATCGACTTGAGAACAGGATGTTATCAGTTGAGAACCAAGAAGGAGGTCATATTGAATACAGCTTTTCGTACTTGACATGGTCTTTACGAGAGTATTGTAAGACCGTTTGTTCTAGTGAACACTCTAGCTGCTGACATGGATTTGGCAAACCGAGTGTGCAAGGAATATCTAGATCGGTTGTGCTCGTGTCTTTTAATGACATTTTGGTGCATTCGGGGAATGCTAAGGAGCACAAGAGACATCTGAGAATGGTGAAAGAATTTTCGTGGACCCGATGAAGATCGAAACAGTTATCAGTGAAATGAGATCTATAGTGATGTGTCGTGCGGAGGACTAGGTGCGTACTAATGTGACATGATAAGATCATTGCACACGCATCCCGCCAGTTGAGACCTAACAAGTTGAATATGAGACGGTGTCGTGAACCAGAACCTAGGCAGGACTAGGATGGTGCTATATGGTATCAACCTAGAAGAACGAAAGAAGTCACTGATGCGTTGAGTCAAGAGTCTTCATTGGTGAATATACTGGTTAAACTTACTTTAGAAAGTTCGAAATTCGGTTTTCAAATTTGAGGTAGGCTACCTTTTGAATTTTATAGCCGCCCTCAAAATTGAACCGGATATTCAAGTTAGAATCAGACGCTTCAGTTGCCAGACCAGGATGTTAAGAAGATCCTACAAAAGGATACTGGTAAGAAAGAGTCTAACTTTCAGACTTCTGAGAATAAAACATTAAAGTTCTGAGAGTGATTGGATGTACCTGATGATGTAGCACTTAGGCAAGAAATCTTGTATGAAATTCACAGTAGTAATTACAGTTTTCGACCGGACAATACAAGTAGGTTAGAATCAACGTCAGCTCGATTGGTAGACCATTATAAAGATAAATATCACTGGACAAATTGTGAGTGTCAAAGGTACTAACAAGTGGAAGTTTGGTAAGGAAAGCCAGGAGGACTTTATCATTCATTCGGGAGTGTTGAGTGGGAATGGAGGTATATTGCAAGGGATCTTGTGAAGAGTTGTTAAGAGATTAGAGAGGCAAAGATTCCAATAGGGATAGTAGTCGACAAATGGATGGAGCCGACTCACCTTAGTACAATACGAAAAGATCTCGATTTGAATGGGTATACCGAAGTGTGTGTATATCAGATAATTCACCGGCATGGAGTGCCGGGGATGAATTATATTTCAAACATAGATTAGAGGTTCCAAGTTTGGCAGAGTTTTCAGATGGTTCTTTCTTAAGTAGTGCATAACAGAGAGTGCGGAACTTCAATTGCTGAGATGAAGTCAGGGAAAGAAACATCACAGGTCAGGGTCAGTACAGTAGTTAGTGATTGCAGTTGCTGAGATCAGTGTTAGAGAAGACCGCACGGAACTTCCAGAAAAGTTGGATCATTGAGCTTTGAAGGCCCTTAGAGTTCCAAATTGATGGTTGCATCTTTCTAAAGGTGTCACCAATGAGGGATGCCTTGCACTTCAGCAAGGAGGGAAAACTAAAACCAAGGTACATAGGTTCTTTAGGGATTCTAGAGAAAAAATCAGGATCCTAACATGTCGTCTTGCATTGTCGCTAAAGTAGGCATGAGTGCATGACGTCTTTCACGTGTCGATGTTGAGGACATATGAGCCTGACTCGACCCACGTGCTAAATCTTAAAGAATTAGATGTGGATGACAGAGTGTCATATGTAGGAAGCTCGGTTCAGATTGCGGATCAGAAAGATCAGATCCTGTGTACCAAGATAGTCCCCTTGGTTAAAATGGTCTGACAACACCATGGGACTGAAGAAACAATCGAGAAAAGTGAGACTCCATGAGATGACATTAACCCCCACCTTATTGTTTAAGGATCGGGAAAGGTTTAAATTTCGAGGACGAAATTTTTATAAGAGGGGAAGAGTTGTGACATCATGAATTTCAGGTTCTGATTTCGATTGGATAAGATGGGCCTTTCGTCAATGTGACTATAGTGTTTTTCTCTGAGTTGGCCACTCACGAGATAACTGGCCTATCCGATGAAGCCATTAAGGGATTTTAAAAACGCATTAGACTTGAGAATTTGACCAAGAATCGACTGCTCGACCATGCTAGTCTACAAGGGTCATTACGACATTGTCAAAATCGATCAGAGACTGGAGATAGGTCGATTCGACTAAGATGTGTGATCAAGTGTGGGTGATGCCACATGATTGCAAAATTCTCGTCGATCGGCACTAAACCGATTTTTCTGTCATTTTGGGTACCCTATGCCCGTATTTGAAACCTTGAGATTTTCATGACCAACAAGAGTTGCCAATGTGTCGGATGGATTCATTGTGGTTCGAAGAAAATCGACCACGGGTTAATTGCACCAAAAACTCCTAAAAGCTACCTAGTAGGTTAGGTCACGCTAAAAGCACGTTTGATTGAAAATAACTGCGAATTTAAATTCAATTTCAGAAACTGGAAGTTCTATTGTGTCATGAGTCATTCTAGGAACGTCGACTCACGTTTTGAGGAAATTTCGGTGAGTTCGGGATTTTTACAGAAAATTGTTGCGAACGATTCGGAAAATGAATGGAAATTCGGACTTGCCATTTTGAAGAGACTTTTGGCATATGGTGTTAATGAATCGGTGAATGAAAGTTGTTTGGGCTTTTTCATTTTCAAATTGGACCTCAACTGGATTTGTTTGTTTAGAAAATTAGATTCTGAAAAAAAAAATTAGAATTCGGAATTGAAGGAAATGGCCGTTTTTGTGGCCCGAGATTTGTTGTTTGAGGGAAAATTGGTGCAAGAAAGCAAGTGAGGATCAAGTGCTTTAGCATGAGGATTTTTTTGGGACTAAATTGGATTAAATGGAAGCAAGTGAGACAAAGAATTTTTATTATAAGATGTTTCCTTTTTAATTTTCCTCCCCCCCATTCGGCCGCACACTCTCCCTCACACACACGTGTACTCTCTCTCTCTCTCTCTCTCTCTTGTGCGGAACAGCCCCACACTAACGTTCCCCCCCCCGCCGTGTCCAACTTTCCTACTCCATTTTCCTTTGACTTTTTTCCTTCTTATCTTATCCTTTGTTTTTGTTCTTTGGACCGACACAACCCTCATCCCCTTCAATCTCTCTCTCTTTGCTTGCGGCTTTCATCCTCTCCGAAGCCCTTCTCATTTCCACGTCGGCTGCTCCGCATCAACGAAGCTGTTGCTGCTCGATCTTCAACCAACGCACGTCGTCTTCAATAGCTCGCTTGAAGCCGCTTATTTAGCCCTTTCCTCTACGGAATCAACCACTCAAAACAGCCCCAACAGCCAAGAAAATCCAGCAACTTGTGAGGCTTTGCGGGCCAAGTTTTGAGCCCAAGCCGTGCTCGAAAGCCGTCGCAGCTTTGGAGTTAATTGTTCCTCGTGCCGTTCCTGTTGGATTGATCCGACTCGTGCATTATTTTGGTGAGTTTAGCTCACTAAACCCTGCTTAGTTTGCTAATTATGCTTAGGGTTGGTTAGTGTTAATTTAGTAGGATTAGGTGGTTAGATTATAGTAGATTAGTGATTATTAGTTAATGATGATGCATGTTAGGCATTTGACTAGTGCAATTAGCTAGAGAATAGCCTATATTATTTATTGAATGTATCTCGAAAATTTTCCCAACCCATCTCAGGCTCCAATCAGGCAATACGGGCCTAAATTGGATTTATTGTGTTTATTTATTAATTTTCGAAATTATTTATTTAATTATTTATTTTTCTGGAAATTCAACCGGGATGGCCGGTGACTGGAATTTCGTGTTGATTGTAGTGGTTCTTTCTATTTATTGAATTGAGCACTGGTTTGTGGAAATTGAGTGAGTTGATGAATATGTGGGGATTTATCCCAAAATTGATCAATGTCAGTGTTCAATTAGAAATTGACTATGAGAGGTTGTGAGTTGAACCTTGGAAGCTGCCAAAGTATGGCTGTGCCAGTTGGGCCGAGATTTGCCACCGAATTTGGAGTCGGTCATGCCTGTTGGGCCGTAAATTGCCACCTAATGGAGGTCGCGCCTAATAAGGCCATAAATTGCCACATGATGGAGGTCGCGCCTAATAAAGCCGTAAATTGCCACCTAATAGAGGTTGCGCCCGTTGGGCCATAAATTGCCACCCAATAGGGGTCACGCCTGATAATGTCGTAATCTGCCACCTATGAAAGGTTGCACCCACTAGGTCATAATTTGCCACCTAAAGATAGGTTGTGTCCTTTGGACCGTAATTTGTTGCCAAGAAATTTGGTAGATAGTGCTCATGGAGCCATGAGTAAGATTTGAGACTAAATAAGTGAGATGACCGGGGAATGGTCGGATTGACATGTAATCGACTAGGTCGATTGATTGAGATATCGATCTGTGATGTAATTGTTTGGGTGCCTCTTGATTGTGCTATTATGCAGGTGGAATCTGAGGCGAAGGTAAGTCCTCTAACCCGTGTGTACATAGGCAGCTCAAGTGTATTGGTTTACTAATCGGGTTTTAGGGGGTAGAACTCGCTGAGACGTTGTCTCACTAGTTATTAAATAACCATTTCAAGTCCCTAGATGCAGCGGACTTGGATTTTGAAGATCTGGAAAGTCCGGTGTAGTCTACTGAAGGCTCCAGTTGGAGTGTGGAGGATGACGAAGAGGAGGATGAGGATCCATAGTTTGTAGAACCCCACTCCTGCTTGTAGACCTTGTTTTTAAACCGGCTTAAGTTGAATTTGACTTAATAGTTCACCTTGTATATATATGTGCCTTGGTTTATAATGTTTAAAAGAGTGAAGGTTTTTAAAGGTTTGAAATTCAGTCCTACTATTCTATCCCAATGTTTTTATTGTCTGGGGATAATTTATATGCTTCCACATGCATATGTGAAATGAATGGATTGGTGATATGTCCTGGGATGTCACTATTAATCGACCAGGAGAGGGATGGACACGCGTTCGAGGATCGGGACGTGACAGATGAACTCCATTGATGATGGCACTGGAGCACAGTGGCCAATGATGACTTCGCTAGAGACGACAATGGAGGCTATGATGGAATCATGGGAGCTACAAGAATAATCTTAAACATTGGACAAGGGAAAGATATTAAATGAACTTGAAGCGTGTGAGTTCAGCTCACATCCACTATTGGGTGGTAGACTCCATATGAAACCTAACTTTTGATGGTGCCTGTGAGAAATTGTGAATCATAAAATTCATTCTTTATGGTGTAAATATCAAGTTAGGTCGGTTATTAAGTAAATAAAGGTAATTGACTCAGATTGTTGGCGTGACTAGTTGTGCCAGCTGCGACGATAGTGGTAGCATTGGAATGAGTAGTCCTAGCAATGATGCTAACAGCAACAGTGTGGTAGTAGTTGTAAGATCGGTGGCACTCACTCTTGCTGTCACGCCCCGATCCTCTGAGCACGTGCCCATCCCTGTTTGGTCGATATAATAGCGATGTCCCAGAATGCTCCGCCAACCCTTTCGATTTAATATATGCATGCGGAAGCAAATATAAATTCCCAGACAATAAAACAATGGGATAGGAAAGCAGAGCCAACTTTTTCAAACCAAAACAAACCTTTTATAACAAACATGTTTATTCACAACATTAGGTCACTTACAAAAATATCGGCTTAGCAAAAAAGGAACTGTCCTATGACTAACTAGCCAAACAAGTTTGCCGATTTTGTTTCCTTCACCTTCCCAAACTTCGGGACTTTCGGCTCTCCACGACCATCACCTAGGAACCTGAAAAATTGATCTCACAATGGGGTGAGACTACGTCTCAGCGAGTTTTACTCCCCAAGACCCAATTAGGAAGAAAATTATGCCCTAAGGGTTGTCTAAGCACAATCAAGCGTCAGAGGGCTTACCTTGGTCTTAGTTCCTTCCTGCAAGTCAATTCAATTCATATATACCGACAATTATATCACTCAATCAAATCCGATCGAATCATCGATCAATTGACCCAGTCGATTACATGTCATCATGACCATCTCTTGGTCGGCCCACTCAATACTATCTATGAATCCGATCAAAATCCAGGATTCCTTAGTCAAAGTGAAATATAGACCGTACTATACTATCTCCAAATGACATATAGAGCCATTGAGCGGGCATGCATAACATTCTATCTCCAAGACGACATATAGAGTCATCGAGCCGTTATAACATACTTGTGCATAACGTTCTATCTCCAAGATGACATATAGAGTCATCGAGCCGTTATAACATACCGTTGGGTCATACCGTCCTTTCTCCAAAATGACATATAGAGTCACCGAGCCGGTATACAAGCAATCCCTTCTCAAAATGACATATAGAGTCATTAAGCTATTGAATCATACCGTCCTATTTCCAAGGTGACATATAGAGCCACTGAACCGGTATACATGCAATTCCTTCTCAAGATGACAGGAGAGTCATCAAGCTATAATAGTATAACGTCCATTCTTCAAGATGACATACGAATCATCGAGCCGTTATAGTATATTGTTCCGAAGGTACAATCGATTTTGTCCTTTTTTATCATAATTGATAAAAATACACGTGTGGGTACACGGCCGACTTTAGCCAAAATATAATGTTTTCACTTTCGAACCTCCCACTATTTTCAGCAGTCCCAAAATAGATTTTTGGCACTATAGACCGAAGCCCGATAATTCTCCAATTAATTACTAAAATTATCCATTTTTGGAATTAAATACCCACAAACACCAATTCACTCAATTTTCATAAACCAATGCTCAATTAAATAAATAGAGAGTACCACTACAATCATCACAAAATTCCAGTCACCAACTATCCCGGTTAATTTAAGGAAAATAAATAAATAATTAAATAATTACAAAAAAAATATTAAATAAATGCGATAAATGTATACTTAGGCTCGTAATGCCTAATTATATGCCAAAACGGATCCAGAAAACTTCTGAGACTCGTTACATAAATACTAAAGTCTATTTACTCGCTAATTGCACTAACTAACCACTTAACATGCAATGGTAAATAATTAAATTCACTAATCTATTCTAATCTAACCACCTAATCCATCTTAGCCTAAAATAATCAACCCCTAAGCACAATTAACTTACTAAGCGAGGATTAGTGAGTTAAACTCACTTGTTTTACGATCTGATTGGTGCAAATCGACGGGGACACGACGGGGAACGATTCACTTGAAAGTGGGCCTAGCTTTCGGGGCCGAAAAGCGGGTCAAAATGGGCCTAGAAGTTGCCGAAATACCCACTGATTTGCTCTCTATTCTTGGCTGTTCGATGGCTGCAAAGGCAAGAGGGTGGCTCGATTTAGGCGGGAATGGACCAAGGAAGGTTGAAAGGGCAAAACTAGGCCTAAACGATGACTCACGGTGGCAAAACGAAGGCGGGACAGCTCCGGCTAAGCTCCACCAAACACGGAACCACTATTGGGATGGCGTGAGGGCGAGAGGGAGGTGGTGGCGCGTGCGGCATGCAGGCAGGGGTGGAAATGGCGTCGGCGACGTGCAATGGCATCGTGGGCGGTCCGGCGCAGTTGAGGGGCTTCGGCGGTCCTTCTATTGGCTGAGGGCTTCGAACAGCAAAAACAAGAGGGAGGAGGGGGCTGTCGATCGATCTTGGAGGAGGGAAGAGGAGAGAGGAGACAATGGGTCCACTTGGTCACATTTTCTCCTCATTTGTCCCATTGACCATATCCTTCTACCAGCTGGCTTCTATGGCCACAATTCAGCCA
The DNA here is from genome assembly GCA_014182565.1 of Eucalyptus marginata. NCBI lineage: Eukaryota > Viridiplantae > Streptophyta > Magnoliopsida > Myrtales > Myrtaceae > Eucalyptus > Eucalyptus marginata. The sequence continues at coordinate 13,170,553 of CM024586.1, read as the reverse complement.
CCAAGGCTCGCTTCTAGAAGCTCAAGATGGTCCAAACGTCGCGGGTGGTGGGGGCACACGAATTTGGTTCGGTTTCTCTTCAATTGAACCTTAATTCGATTTGGTCTCTAAAAATTCAATTATCGAGTCAATAATCAAATTGGTATTTTTCCTCACCAATTGATCTCACTTGCTTCCCAATTTTGCGATAAAAACGGTCCCCGGCTTTTTCGGACAAAAAAATAGTCCTAGGATGACTTTTTCTTTTCCAAAAAGTCTTGGGTTGCAAAAAAAAATTCTGAGACTGAGTTGACGTTCCTAGAATTTATTGTAACATGACAGAACCTTTAATTTCTGAAATCAGATTCAAATTCACGGTTAATTTCACTCCGGTGCGTTTGTAGCGTGACCTAGGCCACCTGGTAGCTTTCAAAACTTTTTAGGGCAAATGACCTGTGGTCGATTTTCTTCGAGCCACAATGAACCTCTTCGACACATTGGCGACTCTCGGTGGTCATGAAAATCTCAAGGATTCAAATACGGACACAGGGTACCAAAATGATAGAAAAATCAAACTAGTGTCGATCGATGAGAATTTTGCAATTTAGTGGGATCACCCACGTTCAACCACTCATCTTAGTCGAATCGACCTATCTCTGATCTCTAATCAATTTATGTTTGTGCCGTAATGATCTCGGCAGATGAACACGGTCGAGCAGCCGATTCCTGGTCGAATCCTCAAGTCTATTTGCCTTAAAGTCTCTTATTGACTTCCTTAGATAGTCTAGTTATCTCATGAGTGATTAGCTCTGAGAATAACACTATAGGCGTGTCGATGAAAGGCCCGATTTAATTTAATAGAAAACAGCATTGAAAATTTGGGATGTTACACTTGCCCCCCATTCCTGCATTTTTTTTTTTTTAATCTTTTTAGCTTTTCATTTTTCCTTTTTTATTATTTTAATAAAATTCAGAAGATACATGAAAATCTATACATAATTTTAACATAGAAGGAAAATACAGACAAAATGAATGTAAAATCACATATGATTCAATGTGAAAAGAGTTGGACGAAAATTATAGTACTTGTTAATTTTAAGTAAGAAAGTAGCTATCGATGATTATTGGAAAATATTATTTCATTCAAACAAAATAAAAATTAGATCTAATGTAATACATGGAAATGCAACAATTAATAGGAAAAAAAGATGTTCACATATGGAAGTAGAGACATGTGAAAAGTGAAACAACAAACTCCAATTTGCGTGCTGCAAATTCTTGGTCTTCCCAAAATCTCTTAAGTTTCTTTCCCTTTAGCACTTTTTCACTTTCGCTTCACTTTCCAAACAAAAAAGCACATGATATTTAGTAAAGTATGTGGGAATATTCTTTAAATATTATGAAACAAGCACTTGTGGACAAAAAGTATTTTCTTCAGATTTGTCTAACCTCTTATGCACAACCTTGAAAGTCTTGGTTTTTGTTTAAAGTCTTTAGTAGGTGAAAAGTCTTTATCTTCCCGAACTTCATAGTTTTCTCCTCCATTAGCTCATTATCACTTTGCTTCACCATAACATTTGTTGTTTTTTATAGTGACTAATTCAACCATGGCCATTGGAGAAATCGTTTTGGGTTCCCTCTTTCAAATCTTGTTTGACAAGTTGAGTTTTTTGGCATTGGACTTTGTGAAATGGGATGGAACTGGCACCACCATCCTTGATGAGTGGAAGAAGAGGCTAGTCACAATCAATGCAGTGCTGGATGATGCAGAGGAAAAGCAACTTAGCAATAACGATAAAGTGAAGTTGTGGTTGGATGATGTTAGGGACTTGGCCTTTGACATAGAAGACTTGCTCGAGGAGTTCAAGATCAAAGCCACTCAAGCTAAGTCGGAGGCAGAATCCAGCACAAGTAGAGGTCAATGGAAAAGGAAGTTCCTTTCTTTTATACAACCGGGCTCGCTCGTGTCTGACACCAAGGTTCAAGAGATCAACGGTAGGTTGGAAGCGCTTGTCAACAAGAGGGCTGATCTAAGCTTGAGTGAGAATGTTGTGGATAGATCCAACTGCATCAACAGAAGGGATCCCACTAGTTCTCTACCGGAGCCTCGGTTTTTCGGTAGGGAGAAGGAAGAAACAGAGATACTCGAACTATTGATCTGTGAGGTCAAAAATTCTAATGCCACACTAAGCATAGTCCCCATAGTTGGGATGGGTGGTGTTGGAAAGACGGCCTTGGCTCAACAGCTATATAATGATGCCAAAGTAAATAGTTGTTTCGAGAAGAAAGCATGGGTTTGTGTGTCAGATGTTTTCAATGTCCTTGACATAACAAAGACTATTTTGCGGTCGATCACCGGGTCGTCCAACGAGGGCGAAGATCTTAATGAGCTTCAAGTTAAGTTGAAGGATAGTCTATCCAGGAAGAAGTTTCTTGTGGTTTTAGACGACATCTGGAATGAGAAGTATGAAAAATGGACTGCCCTCTTAAAGCCATTTGAAGCGGTGGCTAGGGGAAGCAAGATCATCATCACAACTCGCAACTTTAATGTTGCTTCCATAACAGGCGCTTTGCCGTATCATTTGAGGGAATTGTCCTTTGATCATTGTATAAGCTTATTGGCCTTTCATGCTCTCGGAGCAACAAATTTTGAGAGCCACCCGAACTTTGAAATAATAGGCAACAAAATAGCTGAAAGATGCAAAGGTTTACCTTTGGCAGCGAAGATGTTCGGCAGTGTCCTACGTACTAAAAGAAATCCCGAGGAATGGCAAGATACCTTAAATAACAAAATATGGGATCTTCCGATGGCAAAGAATGATGAGGTTCTCCTAGTTTTAAAATTGAGCTATGTCCATCTTCCTTCCTATTTGAAGATATGTTTTGCTTATTGTGTTGTATTTCCTAAGGATTACGAAATTGAGAGGGACGAGTTAGTACTCTTATGGATAGCAGAGGGATTTTTAGATGGACAAGAAGCAAATGAGAATATCTTGAAATTGGGACGGAAGCACTTTGATGAGTTAGTATCTAGGTCATTTCTTCAACAATCAAGTATCAACACATCTAAGTTTTCAATGCATGATCTTTTGAATGATCTAGCAAAGTCAATTGCAAGAGGGACTTGCTTTAGCTCGGGGGTCTTCGGTGGCAAGTAATGAACATCATGTATCATCTCTTGAAAAAACTCGTTATGCATCATTCATCTCATCGTGGTATGTCACATCAAAATGCCTGAGACCTTATCACAAAATGAAGACCTTAAGAAGTTTAATTTTGGTGCGTAAGCGATCTAGTTGGGGATCTTTCTCTATTTCCAACAAGGTGCTGCAAGACTTGCTAAGAAACTTGAAGTACTTGAGAGTGTTCTCGTTATGTCATTGTGACATTGTAGAGGTACCGAATTGTGTTGGTGATTTAAAACATCTTCGATATCTCAATCTCTCGTACACTAATATCGAGGCTACCCGAGTCAATTGGCGCCTCGTGCAAATTACAAGCTCTGATTTTAAGAGGTTGTCAAAAAGCTTTCAAAGTTGCCTCAAGGTATTGCAAAGTTAGTCAACTTATGGTTTCTTGATATTAGAGATACAAGGAGTCTAAAAGAGATGCCATTGGATATCGGTAATTTAAATAATCTTATTATCTTGTCCAAATTTGTGGTGGGACTAGAGAAAAGGTCGCAGTTAAAGGTGTTGAAGAACTTGCCACATCTTGAAGGAGAATTATTCATATCAGAATTGCAAAAGGTAGAAAAAGTTATTGATGCTAATTTGCTTCGAATGCTAGACCTTACCAACTTATCCTTGCACTAGGATAAACATTTGGGAAATCTCCATAATCATGAGCATGAAGCACAAGTGCTTGACTCTCTGCAACTTCACATTAATCTTGAAAATCTCACTATTTTGAACTATGGTGGTGCAAGATTCCCATCATGGTTAGATCGTACGTCCTATTCTAAAATAGTGTCTTTATGGTTGTGGGACTGTCCTAATGTTATATCACTACCCATACTTGGACAACTACCTTCACTTAAGGAATTATCTCTTAAAGGTCTACATGCAATAAGAACGATAGGCTTTGAATTTTACGGAGGTAAAATGCCTTTTTCATCCTTAACCACTTTGAAGTTCAAAGAGATGTTGGCATGGAAAGATTGGTCTCCCTATGTTGAGGGCCCAAAAGAAGAAGTTTCATTATCCTGTCTTCAACATCTTGTTGTCCATAGCCATCCTTTGTTGGTAGGGACATTGCCTTGTCAACTTGATCATCTCATAAAGCTTGAAATTCATTCATGTTTGCATTTGAATAACTCAGCCAATGATGTTTCTCTTCCATCTCTCCGTGAGTTATACCTTGAGGTTTGTGACAAGGAGATATTGAAGTGTTTGGTCAACCTAACTTCTTTGACCATTCTAAGAATTGAGAATATTTCAAAGCTTGTCTACTTTGATCATGGGTTTATGAGCTGCTTGATCAGGCTAAAGGAGCTTCATATAACACGGTGTGACAAGCTAAAATACTTGTGGCAAGATGGAAATGAAATGTTAAATCTTACTTCCTCCATGAATTAAACATCCATGCCTGCCCTCAATTCACATCTTTTACGGCAAGAGAAGGAGAATTAGAGCTGCCATGCAACCTTGAAAGGATGGAATTGAGTAGTTGCACGAGTTTAGAAAAACTTCCAAGCAAGATGTACACACTCACTAACTTGTCTATTTATCAGTGTCCAAAACTCATAGGACTAACCATTCCTTTGGATGACCCAAGCAACAATGACTCAATGTCTAACTCGATGTCTCAACTTGAATCTCTGGGTAGACTTGCTGCTTTGAAGAGTTTTGCTATTAACAATTGTGAGGGAGTGGAGTCGTTGGAAGAGATCACTGTAGAATCGCTCAAAGAAATCATGATCGTCAATTGTAAGAATTTGAGAAGCCTACCCCAATGCCTTCACATGCTCTATCATCTCACTAAATTGTCTATAATTAGCTGTCAATCACTAGAGATAGAGGACTTCCCTCCCTTTCCCCTTACCCTATCAAATCTATTACTTAGTCGTTGTCCAAAGATAAAGAAAATAAAGTCTATTGCTAGCTGTAACAATCTCACTTCCTTGTATATAAATGAGTGTTTAGCATTGGAGATGGAGGATTTCCCTCCCCTTCCCGTCACCCTGAGGTCTCTTCAACTTCTTCATTGTCCGAAGATAGAGTCCCTACCAAATCAGTTGCACCATCTTACATCCCTCTTATACCTATTTCTTACTTGTTGCCAAAATATCAAGTGCTTGCCCGAAGGAGGCTTACCTCCCAATTTGCGGTGCCTTTATATTTTTGAGTGCGAGAATCAAAGCAGCCAGTGAGAGATTGGGGCCTACACCGCCTCGCATCCCTCGAGCAACTAGAATTGACTTTCGCATGGGAGGAGGGGGAGAGAATGGGTGGTTTCCTTCGGAGGACGAGGGATGCGTGGAGGCTTCTCTTCCCTTCCTCTCTAACCCATCTTAACTTGAGAAATATGAGGAACGTGGAAAGACTATCAAGCGGCTTTTGCCACCATCTCTCCTCTCTCCAATGGTTATCTATTGAAGATTGCCCGAAGTTGAGGGACTTGCCAGAGGATGGCCTCCCTCCCTCCCTCGCTCGATTGGGGATATATCATTGCGAGATTTTAAAAGATCGATGCTCAAAACACACCGGCGACTATTGGCCCCTCATCCAAGAGATCCCTTCCATCAAGATTGTTTGACGTTCGGATCCAAGGAATTGATTTGTCCATCTACAGTCAGGTTTTGTAGGGTTCGAAGGTAAGTTTTTGGTTTTGAAGGCATCAATTTTGATTCTGCTTCCTCAATCCGATGCGTAATACAAACTGATTTTCCCCATGTAGATGTTTCGCACGAATTTCTGGGAAAATCCAAGAAATCCCAGACACCCGCTTTGACTGGGTTCGGATCCAATGAAGTTAAATCGGTCCTTCGATGTACAGTCGGTTTTCTAGGGTTCGGGTAAGTTTTTTGGTCTTGAATGCATCAGTTTCGTTTCTCTTCTTCAATTCGATGCTTAATACAGAATTAATCTTTTCCGATGGAGAAGTGTCGCGTAGAATTTCCAGAAACCACTGAGTGAAGGTTAGAGACTGACATTTTGGGTGGGTGTTCTCGTTGGGGAGGGGTTTTCGCACCCACCGTTGAAATAAGCAAATTCAGTAAGAAGAATGGGGGATCTATATCCCAATTTTGACAGCACATCCTCTTCCCAGTATGCGAAAAGCTACCTAATGGGCAAAAACATTTGCTTTTTGTAAAGTACAATTAAAATTCAAAGATGAAAAAATGATATTTAGTTGCTTGAATCCCAGTAAGAGCTTCCTTTTAGTCTCCAATTGCACTGCTTGCGGAAGTTGATGATATTCTTGTATGCCATTGCTGCATCCATCTCAACTACTGCCTTGGGCCTGCTTTTCTCTTTAGCCACTGCAATGCACTTTCGAACAGCAAGTGATTCAGCCTCCTCTGCAGGCATCCATCTCCCCTGTTTCATTTCTGGCCTCAATCCCAACGACGGCATGTTATGTAAGACTCGTCTTAGTTAATCTTCACAAAACCTAGCTCAGGTTTACTCCATGCACCGTGCCTTTCATCCAGCCGATCATGACTCAGCTTGCATTTCTCCCAGCAACACACTTCAAAAGAGCTTTTTTGACCTGTGCAAGTGATAGTTTTTAGTATCTGGTGATTTAAGGGTAAAAGTTACTACATTTTGAGCTTTCCAGATATACCAACAGGTCTAGGCAATCATTCCTAGGAGTTATCAACCCGTACCAGTCATTCAATCTCATGACCTCACATTTTAGAATATCAACCCGTACCAATAAGTCACCACTACTGTGACTACTGGTCTGCCATACTTGTGAGTTAATGTAATCGCAAAAAATTTTCGGCCAAAAAAAAAAAAATCATGAAAAATTGTCGCTCTCATATCGATATCGTTCTGCAATTTCAGCATTTGCTGTATTTTCTCTTCCAAATATCTGTTTCTTATGCCCTAGCTCACTGACCCGAATTCTCTCGACTGTGCTTGTCTTGCAGAAGATCCCACTGTCATCTGTGTCTGGCAAAATCTCTTGGGCTGATCAAATGCAAATACTGTTGAGGTAGGCAACTGATGTACTTATGTTCATCTTTTGCAACCTGACAAAAGAAAAAAAAGCTATTAATTTTGGTAGGTGCATCGATATGCTTTAATTTTTTTTTTCTTTTTGTGACAAGGTCTAAATAAGATTAATCTTTATCATGATGTTGATTATCAAGGTCTATATTCAAAGTCAAATTAAGAAGCTTTATTACTTTGAATAACAGCTATTGTAAAGATGCAAAAATGGGATCTATAACGGGTTCTCAACTTGGCAAATATGACAACTAAATTTCAATGAACCTGCAGATTATAATCTATTTAAATCTGACTTTCTCATTAAACTTCACAATTCATCTTTCTTCTATTTAAATCTTACACCATCTCAAAGAACTTTTTCATTTTCTTTGTTGTAAAGGAAAGGCGGGGAGGAGTAATCAGGGAGACTATACTTTGTTGCTCTGTTGAGTAATCCTAAAAGTCCCACGTCTGCCACGAAGTATTGTGATTTAAAATTGCAAGAAGGTCGTCATCCAATACCACTCGCAACCCAGTTATCTTGGGTAGGCAAGTCTCATCATTATCCTACTAAGCTGCCAGAGCTCCAGTTAATCTTCACAAAACCTAGTTCAGGTTACTCTACAGACCCTGCCTTTCGTCCACCCAATCATGACAGTGATTTATGTAGTGACAGTTCCAGGATCAAGTGATTTATGTTTAATGGTTACTGCATTTCGAGCGTTCCAGATATACTGACAGGTGTAGGCTATCATTCTTAAGAGTTATCAGCTCGTACCAAGTTATTCGATCTCCTGACCTCACATTTGTAAAATATCAGCCCGTACGAAAAAGTCTCTATCACCAGTGATTAGTGGTCTCCCATACTTGTTTGTTAACATAATCATAATAGTTTTCCAGCAATATAATATATATATATCAGCAGGGTATCCCGGTTCACTTTTTGTTGCAGTCAATTAGGTGTATATAATTTTGTTCTGATCACTCTTGTAGTTGTTCACTGTGCATGAAAGACAATTTTTATTCAGGACTAATTGCTCGTCCTGTTTCAGACTTTTGGATGAGAAATATGAGGACTGTGGAAAGACTGTCAATGGTGGAGGATGTAAGAAGCATGGACTATTCTGTTTCCCTTGTCTCTAATTTCTCCTTGGATGAGAAACATGAGGAACATGGAAAGATTATCAAGTGGTCTACCTCTCCTCTCTCAAACAGCTATCTTTTGTAGGTTTTACTGGTACTTGCCAGAGGATGGCTTTGCTCCCTACTCCAAGTATTCAGCATAATGCGATGTGAAATTCTGAAAGATCGATGCTCAAAACTCAATAGTGGTGATTGTTGGCACCCCATCCAAGAAATCCCACTCGTTGTAGTTGATTGAGTTCGGATTCAATAAGAAGATTTCTCTGCAATGTCTAATTTTTATTCTTCAGGTAATGCTTCGGACTTCTTTCTTCTTCCGCACTTGTCATTTAGCTACTGCTTCTGCTCCAGGATCCATTTCTATTACAAATCCTCAACTTGATGCTAAAAGTTTTTCCATGCACAAGCTTCACATAATTTGCCACAAAGCAGCTAGACATTTGGGTTGCTCTGTTTTGTTTGATAAGGAAGCACACAATGAAATGGTTATAATGCTAATGGGGTACAGCTAGTCCACCATTTTTTCATACGAGTGACTATTCCTCAAAACAAATAATACTCATATGGACTTGCTCACAGTGCTGGAATTGTCTTGCGTGGATGTGCCTGTCTGGATTGATGATATATCTTGAACTTTGTTTGGTGCCCAAATATGGCTCATCTTTCCACTTATGGAAATGCACTATGCTTCGTGTGAGAATCATGAAGAATTGTTGCTCTTATACCAATATTTTTCTGCCATTTCAGCATTTGTTGTATTTTCTTTCCAAATATCTTCTTCTTCTTCTTCTTCTTCTTCTTCTTCTTCTTCTTCTTCTTTTTTTTTTTTTTTTTTATGCCCTAACTCAGTGACCTGAATCCTCTCAACTGTGCTTGTTTTGCAGAATATCTCGCCATCTTCTTTATTTGGCAAACTCTCTCAGAAGGATCAAATGCAAACACTGTTGAGGTAGGCAAATGATGTGCTTATGTTCATCTTTTGCAACTTGACAAAAGAAAAATAAAAGGCCATTTATTTTGGTAGGTGTAATGATATGCTTTAAACTGTTTTTTCGGTGACATGCTCAAAAAGATTAATCTGTATCATGATGTCAATTATCGAGGTCTACATTCAAAGTCAAATGAAGCAGCTTTCTTACTTCCAACAGCAGCAGCTATTGTAAAGATGCAAAAAATAGGATTTAAAACAGGTGTTTTCGATTTGGTGAATATGACAATTAAATTTGAATGAATCCTGCATATTATAATCCATTAAATCTGACTTCCTTGTCAAAGTTCAAAGTTCATCTTTCTACTATTCAAATTCCCACACCAGCTCAGAGCACATTTTCTTTTTTCCTCGTTTTCAAGGAAAGGCAAAGAGGAGCAATCAGGGAGACTATGCTTTGCCACTCTGTTAAGTCATCATGAAAGCCTCACGTTTGCCACGATGTATTTTGATATAAGATTGTGAGAAGGCCGTCATCCAATACTACTCACAACCATTTATATATGGTAGGCAAGTTTCGTTACTATGACCCTACCAAGCTGCCAGAGCTCCCGTCACGGATAAGACAAGATTCATGCGCCATCATCGCTAGGGGGTTATCCTTGTGTCCTCGCGTTCGTGAAATATCAGCTTGTGCCAATAGGCCACAATCACTGGTGATCAGCGATCCCCCATAGTTTTGCATTAGCATTATCATTAGGGTCATTCAGGAAAACAAAATCATCAAAACAATCACATTTTTTAGGCTTGCAATGGGAAGTACCCTGGTATGTCTTGTAGATTTTTGGTTGAAGTTGGGTGAGTATGTGTATAATGTGTATGTCTGATTACTCTTGTAATTGTTTATTTCACACGACAAAGTAATTTTTACTGTGGGCTACTTGATTTTCTCATCCCATGATTTCTTTTTTTTTTTGTTCCCATTTTCATCTCACACGCCATATATTAATCTTTTAGTTGAACTTGAAGAGTACGATATAGTGATTGTGATTCTATCGAGATAATTATATTGATGATTGCAATCGACGAAAATTTGGGGCATTAAAGAAATGTCTAGGCCCTTAGTGAAGTGAACTCCGATTAACGTAAAAAAAACAATTGTTCTTTTGTTTTTTTATCCGTTTCGCTTTTTATGCAATTAAAAAGCAAATTTTTTTCTCAACGATTTATAAGAATTTTAGACGTCTTTAAAACACTTATCTTCATCTAGTCAACTAATCCCACGTTAGTTGCCTTATTTACAGTGTGTCACGAATCTTCTTGTTTTTTCTTTTTTGTTTACAATATATGTTAATACTTCACATGATTGAGTTGAATAAGGAATGTTTCAAGAATACCTAAATATTTGTCACTGATGAATTAGATTTATTGATTTTTCGAACAACACTGTGTGATATACTAATTTGTAGATGTAAATCAATGATATAAGCATATATATAAGTCGGGGACATCATTTGTTAAGGTTAAAATAACTTTTGAAAAATTTCCCCTTGTCAACAAAAGAAAATAAAATAAAATAAAAAGGCTTTTCCGAAACTTCAAAATTTGCGGATGTCAAAAAATAATGACAAGTCAACTTTCCATTATCCATAATATGACATTGTTTTTTTTTTGGTAAGGACCATAATGACTTGGGAAAATTCTAAATAAGGACTCGAAATGAACTTTGTGTCGATAAAGACTTAAACGGACTCATTGTCTCAAATAAGAATCCTGTAGTTGAATCAATTACAAATAAGGACCCGAGCTTGCCGGTCAACCAAATATTCGTGGACATTTATGATAACCGGAGTTTGGGCAATTTTGTCAAAAAAAAACTAGGGAAAATTAACAAATCCTAAACCAAAAACAAAAAAAAAAAAAAAAACCCTATGTTTTCTATGGTCTCGGTTCCTTGTACCCATCCTCTGCAAAGTCAAAGATTGAAGTTCTCCCCATTCCTTGTACCCATCCTCCGCAGTTGAAGACCCAAATTCTCCGTCGATTGAGGCACGATTCCAAACACAAGAAAAAACCAGATGCTTCTTTCTTTGTTTGCGGAGACCCAAATTCTCCACGATTGAGCAAGGCGAGGAGTGACAAGAATCGAGTCGCGACAATGACCGAGCAGCGATTTGGTTGAGGAGTAGTGGGGAGAAGAAAGAAGAAAAACATAAACATCTAAATGAATAACCTAAACTTAATTAATTTAAAATTTTCCCTTTTTCCAATGACAAAATTTCTGACAAAATTGCGCTATTTTAATCGCTTAGAAAATATGCTGCCCGAGCTAAGGTCCTTAATAGAGATGAACTTAATCACTTGGTCCTTATTTTGACACAAAATTCACTTAGGTCCTTATTTGAAACAATGAGTCCACTTAGGTCCTTATTTGAAACAA